>JBANCZ010001016.1:0-25832 GCA_037040025.1 Sphaerogastrella javana | reverse complement strand
GTATAAACTCTCTTTTAGACTCTTTTTTTCTCTCTCTCTTTCTCTCTCTCTCTCTCTCTCTCTCTCTCTCTCTCTCTCTCTTTCTTTCTTTCTCTCTCTCTTTATATCTCCCTCTCTCTCTTTTTCTCACTTTCTCTCTCTCTCTCTCACTCTTTTTTTCAGTCTATCTCTCTGTCATTTCTCAAGTTATCATTCTCTTTGCTTGTTTTTGAGTAAATCTTGACCTTTAGTTGCTAATAAGTACAAAGTTTTTCTTTACAGTATGTACTAAAATTTGTATAATACTTCAAGTATCTGGGCTTGTAATGTAAACTATTTTTACGATTTGCTATAAATTATAGAATTTAATATGCATATTCCCTATGCTAAGTTTATTAGTTGCATATTTTAAAACTTTATAAATTAGCGTTTCTATTAAAAAAAAAAAAAAAATAGAAAGATTAAAATTATATATATTATAGATTTGATCTATAAAACTTAACACCTAAAGCATTATAGTTAAGCACACGCGTTACATCTACAATAATGCACATTAAACACACTAAAAAAAATTTACAAAAAATATTAAAATGAACAAATAAATTAAGCAAATTAAAATTTGTGAAGCAAACGAGAAAAATTGCATTAAGTTTGAATACAGTGCGTTGTTTTGGAATGTTCATTTAGAGTATTCTTTGGTTTTATTTCTCGTATGTTGCAGTTGTAATAGTTGTTGTTTTTATTGTTGCTTTTGTTGCTGTTGTTGTTGCTTTTGCTGTTGTTGCTGCTGCTGTTGTTGTTGTTGTTATTAATTGCGAAACTTGCGGAATTTTACGCTTATTACAACTATTTTTCGGCTTTTCGAATGTTGTTGCTGTTGTTATTGTCGCAGCTGTTGCAGTTTTTGTTGTTCTTTTTTCATTTCACAAGAATACCAACAAAAAAAAAATATATGAATAAAAATGAATAAGTATATATATGAATATATATATGCCGCTCTATAAAGAGCTTCCTCTGCTGCCTATTTTGTAGCATATCCTCACATACTCAAAGCGACGACGACGGGTATCTACGACCACGAATACGTACACGTTTCTTGTCGAAGTTTTTCGATTTTGCGATTGTTTTTGGGATCGTTTAGATTTGATATAATTTGATTTGATATGGATTTGGCTTTAATTTGAAATTATTAAATTTTTGTTTTTAATTTTGGATTTAGAGTTTGTTTTTTTTTTTTTCTATATTATTACTTTTTGTTTTGTTTGTTTTTCGAAAACTTTTCGATTCGATTTGGTGTCTTGTGTGAGCTGACTGCGACTGGCGCTGGCTATGCGGTCTTGGCTGGTGGGCTTGCAATTGATTACTAACGTGATTTTATCATACACTAGCGACTAAAGCTCGAACAAAGCGACGAAGCGTACAAGTGGCTGCGACGCCGGCAGAGACGCCAGCAGCGACGTCAACACCAGCAGCAACAGCAGCAGCAGAAGACGCTCTGCTGTTGAGCAGCAGCTGTTGCTCAGCTTTTGCTGCTGTTGCTGCTGCTGTTGTTGCTGTTGTTGATGTTGTTGCTGCAGTTGCTGTTGCTGCTGCTGTTGTTGCTGCTGCTGTTGTTGATGTTGTTGCTGTTGTTGCTGGCGCCGAACGCTTAACGCCTTGACTGTGACGTTGCGCTCAAAAAAAGCAAAATTTAAAAAACGAAAGTGAGTCAAAGCCCAAGTCGAGTTGTTTTTTTTTTAATGTTTATTTTGTTTTTGGGTTTCGGGTTTTTTTTTTGAGCCAAAGCTTTGAGTGAAATAGCGCCTGCATTCGAGTGAAGGCTTTAAGTCTATGGAATCTACGCGAATCTTGTGTGTTTTGTTGCTGTCATTCCGTGTGTGTGTGTGTGTGTGTGTGTGTGTATGTGTGTGTGTGTGTGCGATTTAATTTTTTTATTTTTTTAAATATATATTTTACCTATTTGCCACTCACCTAAAAATTTCCACTTCGTGACTGCTGCAACACAGCTCACTTTGTCAGTCTGGCCCAGTGTTGATTAGTCCCTCGATCCCTCGATCCCTCAATCTCTCTATGACTTGATCCCTCGATCCCTCGATCCCTCGATCCCTCGATCTCTCTATGACTCGATCTCTCTGTCCCTCGAACTCTCTAACAGTGGACCGTGGGCAGGATTCGTCTTACATAATCCGACCTGCAGCTTCGTTTTTATTGTATGTGCACAATATTTAGTATACCCATTGTATGCATCCATGCACATTTAATTACGAATTAATGCCTCTTCACCCATAATAATAAGAGTTAAGAGTAGTTTATTACGAGTGCCCCTTGTGAATGGTTGCTGGTTATTTGTTGTTAGTTTTTTAGCTGTTTTCTAGCCAAAATCGATTGCAGCAGCACTCAGGGTATCCTCAACAAGCAACATTTTGTTGCCTAAGTTGAAACATTTGAATAGATAAATTCCGCATTCCAAGTGTTATAAAAAAAAAAACCTTCGCAATATCTACAACAACATGAGCAACATCGACAGTAAACAAGAAAATATTATTATTATAGTGGTTAGAGTTTTGGGTAAATGCCTTACAAGCATCTAAAAGCTTAAACAATTAAATACCCAAAACGTTATAATTACCAAGAAAATGCTGCAGCATGCAAATTGAATCGATGTGGCAATTTCCTTTACTTGCAACTCGCAACTTGCAACGTGCAACTTGCAACTTGCTTTTTCACATTTTGATCGATCACTTAAAGACCATATTCGAAATTCATATCATATCATTCTGGATCAGCATCGGCCACCGAATTGCATAAGGATCGTTGTGGTGTATATGCATATTATATGCATATACACATATATATTATGATTATGCAAGTTATCATGGTGGCGCCATCTAGCGAACGCTTTAAACTATAGGTGTTAACATGGTTATGTGCACCATTGGGTGTTAGCACTTCATTGATCATGATACCATAGTATGGTCGAAAAGTGCATAGATCGATTTCGGGCTGTAGGTTGAAGGTCGTGGAATTTGTTCAATGTTAATACGTTAAAGGTAAATTCAATTTTGGATGCCATGGGCGTGGCAAAAATATAAAAAACAAATAAATACAATAACAATAACAACTGCGATCGAATGCTAGCTTAAATGTTGGTGATCGAGGGGAGAGGAGAAACACTAAAACCGGCCATTAAAGTTAATTTTGATGTCATTTTCGAATTGGCAGCTTTTAAGGCGAAACTAAGAAACTGAAACTAATTTCATAATTTTGCGTATATGCAAATGTATATACATGTATGTATATATATCTATACATGTGCGTGTGTGTCTGTCTGTTTGTCTTTGTATTTGTGTAAAAATCTAATTCACCTTAAACTGATTTCGAACGCATGCAACATTTGTGAGTCGACAAGTCGCGGGGCGACTCATTCGGATCGAGTCGTAGTCGTAGTCGCTTCAGACTACAGAGACTTGTCTTTGGTTGCTTCGCCTAGGCTCATTTTGTAATCGTATCTTGCCTGGTTACTCTATATATCTGTTGAGCTGTTTTAGTTGCTCTGGCTGAACCACACGGCGTATGCGTAATTTGTAGTTTTCCATGCATATCTTGGGTGTCTGTCTTGGGTCTGTTCTGTGTCGTTAACCCAAGTCAGCGACGACTTGAGCGAATCCATAGACTGCAGCCACAATCACTAGCCAACTGGTTATCCTTCAGATTGAATACACTCAAAACTCACACTCACATACACTCACACACAGTCATACACAGTCACACAACCTGTTGGCGAAGGTAAAGAGCTCACAGTGCACTCAGAGGCAATCGAATAAACTCGTCGTAAAACGCCATCCAACCAATAATCGATCTCGATGTCGTCGATTTTCGGTTCAATTTAATGTATTCAACATTTCGGCAACTTCATGTGGACACCGTCAACTTCCGGGCCGAAGCTTTTGTACATATGTATTATATTAATTGGCATCTTAGCATGTATTTGTAATCTGCTCTGCATTTCATTGAACAAAGACATACTGCAGTCGCCTTTTGATGTTTTCTGAACGATATACAAAATAAAACCACTACTTGAGCCCGGAAGCGTGTAGACCTTAAAACCAAATCAAATCTTAGACATAAGAATTAATGGTCTACTATAGACCATCACATCGAATCGTATATACCCTTTTGACATTAATCGATTGATTTTTGGGAGTTTTAGAAAGCATATGTGACAGAGTTATAAGAAATTATTTTGAACATCTTTATAAGTAAAAACCCGGAGATCAATTTGAAATAAGATCAATTGTTAATGTCACCAATTTGAACAGAATCGCTCTTTAAAAATAAACTAGATCGATTCTAAAATGATGTGATATTGTTCATAAATTCATCAAAAATGTTTAAACAAAAACTTTAAAATGTGATTTAGTTTTTCAGAGTGTATTGAATGCAGACTTCAAAGGGTAAACGTTCAAGGCATATTAAGAGTCGTCGAGATTTTAGTGGTCTAAAAGATTTATGTTCGACAAAACTGGCAAGCTAATTTCAAAGATCGTTTGATTGCAGCTGCATATAGTATATGGTATAGTGAAGTGTTGGTAATATATGTATACTAGTATACTATATTGGTATGTATAGGGTATGTGTAGAAGTAGAGAGAGAGCGAGAGATTAACGATGGCATAAAGCATAGCATGCTCAATGTCATGACTTCGATGTTAATCATCTGTCCTCCATTGCTCGGTGACAAGCCAAAGATACATTAGTAAGAGCATTTATTTATGCATATTACAGCTTCGTGCTCTTGTTGGCAATACACCACAAAACAAAGCATCGCTTAATTTGTCCGATTTGTATCTTTCAAGTGTACAATGCTTCAAAATATGTCCAATAGTTCACTTGCTCACATCGATGGTGCAATTTAATGTGAATGAAGACATTGTCAATGATGCTCTGGCTCTGACTTTGGCTATTGCTATTACTTTTGCTATCTGTAAATGTCATAATGCGTTTATTTTTTTTCGCTCTTCGCTCTTAACGTTTAATGACATATCATTGAACAAATAACAAGGTTGCATTGAATTAGACTTAGCAGCTCAACCGAACATCTGTGCTAGTGTGTTCTAGAGCTATTTTTGAACTTTGGGCTGCTGGCATTGTAAGTATTTAAATATGTTAAACAGGCCCCACATTTGTTTCACTTTGACACAATGTAAATGAAATTTGTAACACGTGTTGAATGCTTTTTCATACATACGTACACCTAACTTTTGCCTCTCAAGCTGTTTACTGTCTTTCCAATAAAAATTGGTAAATAAATTTGTCATTTATAGCTAACTTTAATCAATAGTATTATACTAAAGTTTAGTAAATAATTGACTTTTATTGTCTGTGTTGACGCTCTTCAATGGAACCTCTGCTGCCCTTTGGTCGAGCTCTCAGTTAGGGATGGCAAAAAAATCTATTAGTCGATTATTTAATCATATGATTAATTTAAACCTTGCGATTACTTACATCAAACATTACGTTACACTTTCTTCAATTTGATTAAATCGAAATTTTGAGGATAATAATCGATTGTTGTGCTTCATATGATTGATTGTGTCATCCCTAATCACAATGACTGCTAAGAGGCAACACTAACATAGCATTCATTCTGGCATCTAAGCCATACGTTCGAAGTGTCCGACTGACTAACTAATTAACTAACTATCTGACTGACTAACTAATTGCAAACAATTATGAGTATTAAGTTTACATGTGCATTTAATGAGCGGCCCCAAAAAATGTGAGCTCACAATTCAAATGTTTGCTCAAAAGCCATCTTGCAATTAAACAAGTGACCGCAGTTGAACTTATAGAACTTTAGACTAAACACATGCACATAAACTGTGTTTAGATATGAGTAAGCATGAAATGAATGACCAAAAATAAAAACAATGTTAATAGAACAGCGAGTAATATTTCAACGAACTGAGAGACTGTCAAAATCTTACACAATCATAATAGAATGCGCCTTATTAATCATACGCCCCATTTGCCAGCTTTAAAGTACTCAGTGTAATCTATTGGCATCGAAAGAATTATGAGTGGGATTGCGCATTGAATAGGTCGAAATTTGTTGGGCTCATTATTGCACAATTAGCCGAGAAGGCAACTGTATGACCAATCCCCATCAATTACTACATAATGCAGCACTATATATTCTGCTCGAATTTCGCTCAATGCATATTTGCAATCATTTTGAGTAGTAGTTGCAGATTTATGGCCAGGTAGACAAACTTTTCAGTCTCGGACTCAGTCTCTGGTAAAATTATAATGGATTAAAATCAAATCAACGTGTTAGCATGTCTGCGGCTGGCCTTTAGCTGGGTCTGTGCTGTCATTTTGGGTGATTGGCACACCGGACCACGGACTGTGGACTGCGGACTGCGGACTACGAACTGCGGACCACGGGCCACGGGCCACGTACCAGTTTACCAGAGCCACAATCGGTGGGGCCAAAAGCAAACGAAACCAATGTACGAGCACAACTCACTCAATTCAACCTAGCGGTTGTGACTGACAGTGTGAAAAAGTGCCAAAGGAGAGGCCAAAATGATGATTTATCAGTTTCTGTTGTGTCTGAGCAACTCTTAACTTCGTTTATTCGCGTAGTTTCGATGTGTTTGTATTTTTTTTTTTTTTTTGAGCATTACGTGATATCGATCAGCTTACCACTCCACTGTGCTCTTTCGGTATCGGTTTTACCCTTACCAAAAAAAAAAAAAAAACACTCTCACATATTTTTAATAACTTTATTAGCGCATTGGTGACCTCAAAAACCATGCAAATTTTTGTGTGACATATTGGACCTTTATGGGTTTCCCCTATCCATTTTTTTGGGGTCAACATGGGGTGCTCACTAATTGGACTGGCCGAGAATAGCTCCATGACTTTGCGAAATTTGTAGGGAAAGAAAAGAATTTGACAGCTTGCTGATTAAAATGATTTGCTTCGAAAAAAATCCACCTCCAAACAAAGGCCGCAAATGAGTTGGCGTTAATTTTTGTTTAGATTTAAGGACGCCATCGAACGGAAGGGTTTATTGGGTAATTGGACAACTATTTCAGATTACATCCAAATCACACAAGTCAAATAAAAATACATTGCATTTGCTTGGTATGTGCTTATTGATTTGCTAATTTATGCTCAACTTGGCAAAGTTTTAGCATCAACTTGAAAGCGCTCATAGGTTTTTATTTGGCAAAGTGCAAACACTGGTCAATGGTTAAACATATTGTATTTTGATCTATATATTTGCACACATCGGTGTTTATATATGATTGTCATTAAGCTGTCCACTTGTGCATACACTCCAAACGTAGAATGGCTGTTTGATGGCCAAATCTCCGAGCAATTTGCTAAAACCAAAACAAAGCAATTTGTCTCGCGGGCGTCTACTCGGCTTAAAGGCTAAACCAATTGTATAACAAGCGCTAAAAAGCAACATTATTGGCTGAAAACTTAAGTTGCAATACAACAAAAATAATGATAATAATAAACTACAAAGCAATAAGTAAGCTGCAGTCGTATGAGCTCGACTAAAAATCTACTTCGCAAATAGTTGTCGGATTTGAAGTTGTCCAACAACATTTTTATTGTTTTACTAAAATTGTTGTGCATCATAAAGTTTGTTAACGCAAAATCGATAAATTATTCAAAAAATATGGAAAAAATGTTTAGTACAACAATAATTTAATAAAATTAAATACAATAAATAAGTAAATTAATTAATTAATTTTTTAAAATTGTAACTTACTATTGACTGTGAAAATCTGTTTACCATCTTTTCAATATAAGTCGGTAAATCATTATAATTTTTGATTAAAGCTTAAGGCTTCATATTTTGGAATATCTAGGAGCATTTTCTTTAAATTTGTCGTTTGAGACTATAAATAATTACTTTGTTTTATTAAAGTTACAATGTATTCATTTTATTTGATATAAAAACATCGAACACCGTTTTTAGCAAACTAAAACAATATTTTACAAAAATGAAAAAAATATTGTATATATAAATAAATAAATTTAAAAAAAAATTTTAAATTGTAGCAACTAGTTTGATTTGATTATTTATGAAGCTATTTATTATGGTAATTGTGAGGCATTTGCGATTTCACATACAATCTGCAATATGTTAAACCGATACACAGATTTTTATAGTTGTGCCACAATCGATAGCATTAAGCTTAAATCGTTTGTATGTATGGGAGTCTGTATGTGTATGTATATATAGGTGTGCGTATGTGTGTGTGTGGGTAGCCATGCTCCAATTCCGGCCACAATGCAAAGTGGGGTTATCAATGCAATCATAAATTGCTAATAAGAGTGCAAAGTTGTTTTTATTTTTTTATTTTTATTTTATTTTATATATTTTTTCTTAAATATTTTGCGAATTAAATTGGCAATTTTTTTTTCGTACCCTTTTTTGAGACCCTGTGTTTGGTATCAATTTTGGTCTTTGTTTATTTTGTTTCTGACTAAATTTGATTAGTTTTTATTTAGTCGAACTGCAGTGTTCGTTGCCATGGCACTCCGGATCACGAAAACGAAGTCAAACGATTTGGCAAGGTTATTATTTCTTGCACAAACCTATGTGTTAATAATACAGATACATTCATGCATACATACATCATACATAGATAGGTATAAAAATATGTACATACATACATATGATACATACACACATAGCGAGCACGGTCTTAAACGGCCTTTGAGTCGACGGTTGTGCCCGTTCGTAAATTGATTTTGATGAACTGATTTTTCTACAACTTGTTGACGTCTGTCGATTTTTCTCATTCAGATGTTCAACATGTCGATTAGTCGCTTCATCGATTTGTTTAGATGTCGCATATAGCGCAAATGTTTTGATAAACATACAGAAAACATTCCTAATTGCCGGGTCCAATTGTTGTTGACTGAATTTTGTTGTTTTTCCTTATATGTTTCCGTCTGTTCGTATTTGTGATCACTTCTGGGGTCGGCAATATCAGTTCATCTTGGCAATGACAAGTGCTGGTGTCGCTGCTGATTGAACTGTAGCATGAATCGCTACTGAAATTTCCGCTTCCGCTTCATGCAGAGCACTTACCCACTTTATTGAATAGCCCACAATTTTGTCAGTTTAGGTATTTTACCTCGATTTAATACTATTATCTAGAACAAAGGTTGAGAAGGAATGAATTTGGTTGTCATACGAAAGATCTTAATGGTATTATGTTCTTAGTTTTAGAAGTAGAATAATTCCGGAACAACAATACGACACTAAAGCGGCATATTAAAGATGGTTGAGGCGAACATTCTTCCATTCCATCAAATTTAATCATAGTCATTCATTTCATTTAGCTTTAAGTCATAACATAGAATTACATTTAGTATAAAATTGAGAATAAAGACTCTATATGTATATCATTCAGGTTCTTTCGCTATTTGTTCTTTATTAAATGGACAATACATTTTCCAAATTCTAAGAATAATAGCCTAAGTTCAAAAGAAAGAAGTGTTACGATGGTCTTAGTTTAAAATTGTAATTGTTATGAGATGTTTATAGGCTACGGAGTTGAGTAGTTAATAAACGTTTTTCGTGCATCATTTTCGGGTTTTTCATTTTGGTACTTAACATGTTTTAGGTAGTGCCATTATAAAGCAACAATAGAAGTGTCTAATGTAAAAATACAAACATAAACATAATAAGCATTGATTATTTTTCATACAGTATAAAAATGTACCATAGTTGTATTTATACCCATAATTTGTATTTATACTTAAAACAATGCCTAATGAAATTGATATGAGTCTAGCCCAACACTGTGTATACTACGGCTTATTTGCATACATCTAGTTAATGTTATCTGACTAAAATGAGTTCAGTGCTTATATAATGTACGTCAAAATCTTTACAATTTCCCTGTGTTTTGGGAAGTTCAGATGACAAGCTTTTAACTGTTTCATTTGTTGCTGCTTCTATTATGATTTTACTTAGTCAGGTCGCTCGTTTAACTAACTTGACTTTTGCTGGAATCTAGCAAGGGATATACCGAATGAATACCCTACAAAAATATAATCGGGTTGATTAACTTTAATGTTTTAGTATAAGTGAAATTTGTATTCTAATCTCATTTCATTTCATTAGTGTGAACTCTAAAAGAATTCATACAAAGTACAGGGTATATGCTAATGCAAAATAATATTTACGTCTTGTTCGAGCTTGACTTAACTCTGCGACCGTTTAGGTCGAGATCTTTGCTTTGCACTTGGGAGCTTAAATGAGCGTAACAGTCGTGGTGCGGTGCGGTACCTTTTCCTGCAGTACCCCATGGTAGGTAATCGTAATTGCCCTGGTTAATCACAATGAGCTGTGGTAACCTCATCTAATGGACAAATGTAATTAAAGGCAACGCTTAAATGTAGTACTTGAGACCCCCAATTGTTGTGATGACTTTTATATAAGCCGCCGATCTAATGTCTAATGCCTTCATCCAGATCCAAATTGAAGTACATTTGCTAAAATGCTTTGTAGGAAACGGTTTGCCAAGAATATGTAATTATACGATATTATGATATGGCATTATTTCCTTAAAGACACTCGTTGATATAATGAAATTGATTTAATGATCTATTATTTAAATCAAGTGCGTTATTATTTTTATTTTTTTTAATATTATTACTTATAAAGCAAAAATCCTGTAAAGTTTTCCATCAGTGTTGTAAGTTTGAAGGCTGCTTTTAGTTGTTGTTGAATAATTTGAATGCTTTCTAGTAACAAATATACGACCTTGCATACTTACATAATTGTTCGTATTATAGGCATTCGACCAATACAATAAAACTTCCAGCATTGTTTTTGTATGTTTTTTATATATTAAGGGTCATCTCAGATTAATGACTATACAATGAACCCCTGTAGCTTTTTAGTATTTTATTATATCCGTGCATTAGGGTAATGTACAATATTTTATATGAAATAATAAACCTCAATAGGTAATATTCATATACATATACCATAAGTATGCATGTGTGCGATCTTTGAAATCAGTCAGAATTATTTACTTTGCCAACACTTTTGACGAATTTGCAGTTATATAGCAAATGTACGAGAGGAATCTTCTCTCCCTAAATTAGTTTAATATTTCGTATCAATGTTTTAAAGTAACCGCTTTAAAAAAATTCACAAAAACATAGTTAATATTTAACAAATTCTATATCTATATGCATATATATACATATATTTTGTGATTGAGGAAATTAACATACACTCTTGGACATATTAAATGAGCAAATAAAGATATGGACTATTGATCATCAGGGCGTTTTACATTTATTACCTATATATTTATGATAAACGGTTACTCAATGGAACACTGAGTGCACTGAAGCGAGGGCTGCGGGTGGACCAGGTAAGTATGACAGCGTCGATACGCCCATTCGCCAATACGCCCATTCGCCCCACTAAGCAAAGGAGAAACATATAGAAAAGAGTTCAATCAATTCGATTGTTGTATGTGGATTGGAACGAACGGTATCCCATATAATTGCCAATGACAATTGATTCATATATAAACTGTAGTAGGTTCCTGGGCCCAGTTTTAGTGCAGCGATCGAGCCATGAACAATTCAAAGACGCCACTATTCACAGGGTCGCTTCGATGGCTTCTACTGCTGCTCATTTGGGGCAGATCCTGGAGCGGTACTGGTGCACGGTCTAGTGGCATGCAGCTCCAGTCGCAGTACATGCGTGCCATAAACGCCTATCGACGCCTAGAGCGTAGTTTACCAGCCCAGGAGCTGCGCGCCTTGACTGGAGTGGGACTACTGAATGGCGCCCGTGAGGCAGAGGAGCAAATGGAACAACATTTGGTGCAGGCAATTAAGGAGTTGCTCCTAGAAACTGACTTGCAGAAGAGTAAGCAGGTTCTACCGAAAATTGATGAAATCGAACAACAATTGGCACGAGATCAAAGTGCTCTCAGCATTCTGAGCAGTGCCATGGATGTGTTGAGCAGTGCCAAAAATGAGCAACAATTTCGCCAGGAATTGCGCCACATATTCCAGTTGCGACAACAACAATTGAAACAACGGCAGCAGCAAGAGTTATCGGAAACCGTTGAGCCCATGGAATTGGGTGAACGGTTGGGACAGCTTCGGCTGCACATACTGAAGCATGTGCCGCAGATGAAAAACCGCATGGATACACAAATCGATAAGGCCCTGAAGCAGCTACTGAAACAGGCTACGGCAGATGGACCTCTAGCCAAGGCCAATCTCAAGGTTCTTCAAAAGCGAGAGACTATGCCAGAGCAACCCAACGATCAACATCAACAACAACAACAACAACAGGAGCCCAGTGAAATGAGAGTCATCAAGTCCATACTGAGCGAGGTAAGCAAGTGCAATGTTTCGCCTCTACACATGGCTGTAGAATTTTGTCTTCAAATCAAAGGGTAATGAATTGCATGTACAGGATGATTTCCGCGAGAATCTGGTGGTCCAGCAGTTCGAGAAAATTGTTGACAATAGCAAACGAACGGATCCGAAGCAGGAAGTTGATGAATTGGATCAGGATTTTGATGTAAGTTGCTTTAACATTGTGTATAATGTGACTAACCCGACGTTAACCATCTATTTGGTACTTGTGCTATACATGTAAAAGTGTTTTACATGATCTCAATAGGTATTCGACTAAATACATTTTGAATAACCCACGTGTATTTGTTGATTTCCAAAGATTTTTATATTCTTTGCTAAGCAAGAATATTACAAAATGTTTCTTAAATTAAAATGAAACATATTGATCACAAATCAGTCGATTTGTTTCATTAACATATGAATTTATGATTAAGATAAACATAATTAAATTAATATTCTTAAGTACAGAGTTAAGTAATGCTTATTTAATGCCCCTTTGAAGTCGCGAAATGTTACAGTGAAGCCCAAGTCGAAAAAAATGAATGCCAAACAAGAATCTGACGATGGATTTTCGGAAAACACCGTTGATGATGGAGATGGGGATAAGGACAATGAGAACGATGGCGATAACGATAGCACTGGGGATAATGGAGCGGCTGGCGGAGGAGGTGGTGGCGGTGGTGGCCTCGTTGGTATCATTGGCAGCTTGAGTGGGGTAAGTAATACAACTGTTCATACTGAATAATGCTCAGTGCGCAAGTATTTACAGGGCGAGGGCGGCTCAGATGTGGGTGCGTTGATTGGAGCCCTCACTGGTGTGATATCAACATTATTTGGTGTAGGTCAATACCAAACTTAAAATATAAATTGTATATCAATTGATATATATTTGATGCTTAACAGCCAGGAGGACTGGATGTAGAGTCGTTAATCAGCACCGGTACTTCACTAATAGTGGGGCTGCTTTCCGGAAATAAGAACTTTGGCATAGTGCTGGGTCAGTATATCGGTACAGCGTTCGAAGGACTCTCTGGAGGCGGCGGAGCGGTAGGATTATTACAAATTATTAAAAGTCAATTTTATTATTATAATTTGCATTTATTTATAGGTTAACAATGGACAATTTTTGGGACATTTCGTTGGCACCGTCTTGGCCGCACTCAGCGCAGTATTTATACTTTTATATAATATCTGTTTTATGTCATACATTTACCAACTTTTATCTGTACTACTAACAATATTTCTGCTACCCTATTACTTATCTAATTTGTAGCTCAAACAATTGTTACAAACTCTATGTGCTGTTTCTTACAGGATCCTGAAGACGAAGGTCCGCCACAGCCATTGACTTTTACAAAAAATTTCCTCAGTGGCTTCGTCGAGTCCAAGTTTCGCCCAGCCTCAGGCGAAGCATCCGAGGAGCGTCACGGCAGCGCTGAGCTACCACGTCAAAAGAAGAAATCTGGAGGCGGAGTAAACTTTGATTCTGGCGGATTTGTCAAGCAGATTGCCTCGCATTTAGTGAGCAGTGCCTTGGGTCTACTGTTGAACGCATCCCTGGGGGCCTCGGGTGGTGCCTCGCATGCCTCAGCTAGTCTATTCTCGAGCAGCAGCCAGCACATGAAGTCGCATACGGGGAGAGCTTGGACGCAATTGTAGCTCAAATAGCCGGAACTTGCATTTCAGCAATACATTTATGTATATTACGTATTCATTAATGATACTATAAATTTTTTTTTTGGATTCTTTTTTTTTGTGTGTGTTAGTTTATAAGCAAAATAAAGCGTTAGTCTCTTCAGGCGTAATTTTTTGATTGAGCTGTGGCCTAAGCATTTGATAATAGACATAAAACTTGTCAGTCGCTCACTTGAGCGGTTAAGAAAGCGTAAAGCACTCTTTAAAACAAATGTCGTAATCTCACTTGCATGTGAGTGTGTGTGAGTGATTATTTAGCATTCCCCTACCGGGTCTGGCATGTGCGTACGCCGTGAAAAGTGAAAAATAGCTACTTGCATAGTTGGACAGTTGACCAGCCAAGTGGGCAGCTTGTGATGCAAGATCCCTCACTTGCCCCTTAGTTTTATTCTCTCTCTCTTTCTCTCTCGCTCTCTGTTTGTCTGTCTCTCTTTTCTCTCTGTGTATCTCCGTCCTTTAAACACACACACAAAGAAGAAGTGAGCCATCCAACAAATAATGTTGCTATTATAAAGAAAACCTACTTAAAAGTATCATGCAAAAGATCGCCGGAGATCACAACTAAGTAAAACTGTTTAAAGATCACAAACTATTATTATGTGTATGAAGTACATACTCATAGTACATATTCATGTACATGTTTGCACACATGTAAAATCCATAAAACATACCGAACAGTCGAACACGACTGAAAAATATTCTGAGCTTTAGTAAAGATACGAAAGAGTAGACAATCTAAAGCTTAGGTATTAGCTTAAGTGAAAATTGCTTTTAAAAGTTCTTGCTGTATGGGTGTGTCTAGCATAAATACTGAACAGTAGAATGCCATCGACAAACTCAAATGATGAACGGCATAGTTTCAATATTACAGTTTAAATATGTTATAGTTTAAATATTGGTAGTAGCTCTATAGACTTTCGCACATTCATGCTTAGAAAAACATAAACTTATGAGCAATATATTATTATATTATTATTATATTATTATTATTTTTACCAACTGATTTTATTTTTTAAATGTATTTTTATTTTTTATTTAAGAATTATTAAGCATATGTTCTGCATTATAAAGTACAACCAAATTTGACGATGTTCAATTAATGTGCTTGGTTTTAAAATGTTTTTGTAAATTATACATAAATCATATTGCAAAATGAGTTAACCTCAATAAATGATCACGAAATGTCTGGCATATATAAGTTAATGTCCGTAGGTTTCTATGTCAGATCGAAGTCATTTCAAGTGCCTCGTTTCAATAATATTATTGGCATTGTTTGTTGCTTCGTTTCATCGCGTTGCATTGCAATGTGTTTCTTCTCGTTTGGTGTTTCGTTTCGTTTCATTCGTATCGACTTTGGCAATCGGTGTGTTTGCTTTACACATCTGCTTATCGCTCTCTCTCTCTCTCTTTCTCTCTCTCTGTCTGTCTCTGCTTCAAACTACTCTTACTTTACTTACCTTTACTCTTGGCTTGGCCAGCGAAGCGCGTATTTTGTCACTTTCTACTCATTGCAAGTTACATATCGGGTTGACAGCCAGGGAAGGTGGCTATATGTATATATATATAAAAATGTATTAAACTTTTTACTTTTAACTTTTTACTTTGTGTTCATATTTATTTTCCGTTTTATTTTTATTTCATTTTTGTTGTTGCTGTTGTTGTTGTTGTTGTTGTTGTTGCTGTTTTTGTTGCTCTTCTCTCGAGTTGCGCTTTGCGTTCGTAGCTCTTTCAGTTATGCCCGAGTCTTTCACAAGACCAAGTGACATTCCGGTATGGCGTGGTGTATTTTATTTACATTTTCTGATCTGTTGACGTGCGGTTTTATTTCGGATTTTTGTTAACATCTATACGCAATTTTCATGTGAATTTATTAATACGCCTCTTACATATCGTTTTTTTTTTAATTTGTTTTGAATTTTTTGTTGTTGTGCGCGTAAATGTTAAAAACATAAACAAAAGCAAAAATAAGTGCATATTATATATTATATTTTTGGGTGAGTTCAAAAAACCTTATATAGTATATTTTCAAATTTCTACTCTTTCCTAGGATGGTAGAATCAATACTTACAAAACAAAAGACTTAGGCAACAAACTTTAAAGATTGTAACGGAAAAGTTATTGCACTAGGAATATAATACATATATAATCTATTTATTCAGTCGATCGTCAGTCATATTAAAAAATTATAATATAATCGAATCGGATCAATGAATACAAGTATGCAAAGTAGAATGAGGGGCTCATATAGGTTTCTTGTTACAGCCCTTATGATCTGTACTTCATTGCAGAAAACAGGTTTCAGATACAAGATTTAAGAAAAGTTATAAATAATAAAAATATAATAAAAATAGCTTTCATTACAGTCAATCACGTAACAAATAAATGATGAAATCACGTCAATCTATATGTGTATGAATATAAGATTAATAAATATATCATATTTTAATTATACTATGCGTCGTGCTTAGTACAGATTGTGTGTCCGTGTTCAAGTCTGTCGACGAGTAAAGTTAGGTAGATTTGATTAGCATACTTTTATTAATCACAAATGCAGCTGTCGTAATACGAAATTCGAAATTCATTTAGCCCAAAGACCAATGCGAAATGCAAACAATGTCAAAATTATGAATGGCATAATAAAAATTTATGTACCATAGCACGGAATCAAGTATGCTTTAATGAAACTAAACATATCCATAAAAATATATAATATTTTGTTCACCAAAGGAGTTTAGGCTTGAATTTAATGTACATTAACTAAATGTGAAATTGGCAAGTTTCTTTAATTCAGTTATAAATTTCATATATGTTAATTTGTCCCAATTTTTTTTTCGAGATTGTGAGTATACACTTATATTTATATATTTGTAAATGCAATATCTTATATGATATGGATGATCTTCACTTTTGACTTCCAAAAATGTATTATGGAGTACATATATGGTATTCGCCTTAAACTAAGATCAATTATTATATTCGTATTGTCGTTAATTTTAATTGAATTTCAAATAGTGCAAAAAATACTATCACAATATTAAAAATACTCACAGTATTCATATATATAAAATAAAAAGATTCATAAATATTTCCCAAGACTAACCATTTGAAGTATATATAACATATATACATATATCTCTGATACGAATGTCATGATCAAATAGTAATTTGCTCAAGCTGAAGATGAACACCAACGAAAGTCAAAGCTGCCAAAGATAGTCACAGCTTGTGCGTACACTTACGCAGATGCTAACATTAATACAATCGTATTAATATGGATGTATGGTATACATATGAAAGAGTCTACTATATGTATATATGAGGGTATAATCAGTGTTGATGCATCGTTTTGCTTGGCCTAAAGAAACCGGTAATGGTCTCAAGGTCGTTGAGAAACAGTGTGTGTTTGGCTCACTTGTCTTCGTCTTCGTTTTCAACTTGGCTCGATTGCGATGACTTTAATCAAGATAAGCTGTAGACCAACAGCAACAGAAGCAGCAACATCAGACACAGCAGCAACATAAGCAGACGAAGCACCAGCAGCAGCAGCAGCAGAAGCCGTCATCACAATTTGAACAACAAAGCCTCAGTTTGATGGCTATGACTACTCATACACACACACTCACAAACACTCACACATACCCATACTCAGATGCAAGCATACTCGTACGCATACACGCACAGACAGACGGTCAGACTGACAGACGGACATATGCATATGCATGTAAAAAGCGAAAGTAAATGCTATGAAAGTGGAGCACAAAGCTGCCCGCGTTGAAGGTAAACCAGCGAGGGGGCGTTGATATACTGGAATATCAGCTTAACTCACATAGATATCGCCTTTTACGTTTCGGTGTATGTGTATATGTATGTGTATGTGTGTGCATCTGCATAAGTCGGTCAATAAGTTTATTGACCGTTTTAACACATTTGATGCCTTTATTTTCGTAATGAATACTCTAATTTTATTCCTTTTTGGGGGTCTTCAGGTTGCCGTTGATTTTTCATTTTTTTTGGTTTTGTTTTTTTTTTTTTTTTTTGTTTTCTTTTAGTATGGGTTTCATATTCGACTATGGCCCGAAATTGATTATGCAAATCGATGTTTGAGTAACTGCTCCTCGATGCGATGCGAACTTATCAAATTGGCAATAAAACAATGCCTTTTAGGTTTTGTTTTTACATTTCTACGCATTCGTCTGTTATTTATTGCATTTGCGTTTGTTTTCTTTGGTTTTGTTTTGTTTGTCTTTTCCTCTTTCGAGTATTTGTCTTATGTAAATTTATATTTTCTGTTGGGCTTTTATTATTAAAGACTTTTTACTAGTTTATTTCTGTTTGTTATAATAATTTCGGCGCTATGTTGACGATCAAAATTTCACACAATTAAATGATTTCAACTGTTTTGATCTTAGGTCTGTGTAGAGAGCTTTGGATTATGTTGAACAGGTGTGAATTTTAATGACACTATTTTCATAATATAATCTATAAAAATATGGAATCATAAACAGGAAATATCTCCATTAATAAATACCACCTTGAGACATATTTTGGCCTATACAAGATTGAATTCTTCAATTATAATTAAGTCAGTGTTGTTTTCTCAATGCTTAGTTACAGTAAGTAGCCCTAAAGCTGTAACATAACACTAAAATCACTGAATATGATATTTAAACTATAGTATAATAGTTGAATTAGGTATATAATATAATCTATTATATTAAAACAGAAGTTAGGTTTGGGAACGTATAAGCAAAATATGATGAAATAGTATTAACAATGTAAGATACCCTTAAAATCATTATCATCAATTGGCTTTCTTTGTACAAACCCAAGCCACAACATTGTTTAAATTAAGTAGGAGAACAATTCGAAATAGAAAATGTTTACTCAAATCATTCAGCATGTATTTGAATAAAGGAATTCAAAATGTCGTAAGATCTTAAATTAGATACAAGTTTTTGGTTTGATCAACTTGCTAAATGTTCAATTTAGTTGACGTTGCCTCAGATAATCATTACATCAACAAGCATGGCAAATTATAATTGAATTCATTAAGAGATCGATAATTAATAAACTATTTGCAGGCATTTTTTAATGTAAATCAAGTTTGCATTCGGGTTTTAATTCACTTTCAATTAGCATACGGTATTCGATATTACGCGACCAAAACATACTCTTTAAATTTATAGATATATGTGGGTAAACGTATATATCATCAGTTTCATGGTAACGTAATACATAAAATGTTGGGTATCTAGTGATCCAATGCTGAGTCCTTTTAAGGTGATTGAATTGAAGAGTTTATAGTTGCATGTGGTCTATGATATTTGATATGCTGTTTTTCGAGTTTTCGATCTGAAACAAGCTTTACTATTAATGCTAATTGGACAAATGTTTATGGTTTAGTATTATAGGCTTTTGTTTTAACATAAGCTTTATTATTCGTCTGTCCATCTTTCCATCTGTCTGTGGTCAGCCTTCGAATTGTAATCGCTTTATACTAAATTATCCAAACATTCCGATTCAGTGCTAGCAGTAGCTAGCCCCACGGCAAATATAAAATATTTTATTCTTACACATATACATATATTAAGTGTTTTATGTTTTATTTTTATTTATTTATTTATTTTTTTTTTTAAGTTGCATTTATTGAGCTGAAAAACTAAAATAAAAACACATGACTAAACTAATCGGCATCGTCAATTCTGCGGTGGCCTCATGAAGTAGGCATTAACCTTTGCATTGAACGCAAGCCTAACAAAAACAAGAATAAGAAAATGAACAAAAATAAAAAAAAAAACATAAAAAATACTTTGGATCTTATAAGAAAATTGCTGTTTTACATCCAATTGGTTGACGTTCTCTACCAAGAGTCGGCTGCCGATTGGCCACGCCCATTTTAATTAAAGTTGACCTAGTGATTGGGAGCAAGTACATAAACATGAGAGACCAGAGAAATAACAAGATCGTAGCACCAACTAATATTGACTGCAAATTATTTAGCTTAGTTAAAGTTGAAGGACAATCATAATAATAAGTATTTTATGTATCATTTATATGTACAAACATAGCTGTACATACATATATACATACATACATACATACATACATTAATGTATTTATGAAGTTAGAAAATTGCATCATTAAAATCACGTACAGTCCACATGTTTTATAGTATTTTTTTAATACTTTAAAAGATATTTTTTAAATTCAATTGCATTTTCAATAAATTTTGTTTTAATTTTTAATTTAAAAAATTTTGTTTTTATAATTTTTAATTTAATTTTTTGTAAAAATTGCAAAATGTTCTTGGAAAGCAATGCATGTCAAAATAAATACTTATTACATTATTCAAATACCAAATGTAGATCATACGCAGATCGTGTTACTGTCATTTATGCACCTATGGAAATATTAATTAATAAAACAGATCAAGTTTTTAAAGAGAACAAGAAAAAAGAAACAGAATGAATGAATTACAAGTTCTGAATAAAATTGCCATTCAAAATGTTCTATATATGGTATGTATGCATATCTAAAATTGTGTAATGAAGTTGTTCAACTACATTTTGATTGGAGTGTAAAACAGAGCACTTTGCTTTCATATAGATATATAGTAATATATACTTAATATGCAAAAGAATAAGTACAGGGTCTACGAGAGTCGTATGTGATAGACTGTAGGTTAGGCTACTAGCTTCGAATTTGCATTTATAACTGGGTCAACTCTGTTTAGTTCTTAGAATTAGTCTAGAATGAACACATTTCATGGAGCTGTAAGGTTATTTGATATATACATTAATCAGATTATGCTAACATTTGAAAATAAATTTAAAAGCAAAAAGGGTATAATTAATAACGATTGTAGGCCTTTGAACTAGTCTCTTGATGTCTTAGTGTGTAGGTAGATAGTCTGTTATGTTACTGTTGTTGGGTATATGTTGCATTTTAGCCTTGTTTGAAACGTTGCCCAAGAAGTTGACAGTTAGCGTTAACGTTAACGCTAGCGTAAAAGAGCCCAGGTCTTGGTCGGTCATGCTGATAAATGTATGAATATGTTATGTTGCTATTGGTACTGGTACTGGTAGTGGTATTCGTAGTAGTACTGGTGCTCTGTAGTTGCCATGGGCCATTCGTTAGTTAATGAACCTGTTTTAGATAGTCATCATCCATGTGTGTGCACACACTGCGGGCGCCCTAGTCCGTTCGGCAGTACGGCTATTTCGTACATATTGCAGTGCATTAAAGAACTTGAGAGTATATGACATTAATGCCGCATAAAAAAAAAACACAACTGAATAATGCATAATGACAATCATTTCGTATTTCAGCAGTGGTAGTTGTAAGAGCAAAAGTCATACCAACAGAGAACCAGTACTACTAAAAGCAACACGGGGCCTGCAGATTGAGCAATGCTAAATTACACTTAGTTGTAATAACTGACAGGCAGAGTGATGGCAGAACAAGCTTCAGCTACTACACATTTAATGCGTCGCATACAGCGCCCCACCAAATCTGAATAAGAGTCAACATTTAACATTTAAAACACAACATTTCATACTACCACATTCATACCAACATGAATATATATATAAAAATATGAATATTGTACAGTCGAGGGTGGCTCCAAATGTCTTAATGTTCTTTTGCAATACGGTAGGTGCAAAGTGTGCACAGTTACAGTTACTACATTTATGTCTAAACCTAAGTGAGGTAATTCTTTTGCAAGGCTTTATATAGGAATCATCTTCAACGTTCATCTTTATTTTAAATTCCTAGTATAAAATATTCGACGGTGTCTTTAATAATTTAAAGATTTCTATTTCATAGAAAATATGCAGTATTTGATCCTGTGTTGAATAACGGGTCCATTAGATTTGTACAAGGTCGATTTATGTGTAATATGCCTTTATGTGTAATATCATTAATATTATGTGTAATATGATTAAGAAAATAAGCCGGATCGATTTAATCATTCGTCAGTCTGTCTATTTCGGAAATTTTAAGAACTACAGTATTCAATTTTGGCACGAGCAAACTCAACTACACAGCACCCAAAAACCATCGAATTGTTTGATATTTTTATATAAGACGTTTTATAGTAGAAAACCATATAGATTGTGTAGTGCCGTATCGACATTTACGCAATGAACAGACCTACGAGGGTTTTGGTCGGGCCAACAATGTGTGCAAGGACGTGTTTTATGCTGCCGACGTTGACAGTCTATCAGTTGTCTGGCAATTATGCTTTATGAGTTTAGGCTAAATGACATGGGAGAGTGACTGTGTAAATGGGCGTGGCAGGGGGCAGTGACAGAGGCGGTTGTAGCGTGAAACTGTCATCGCGCCGTTGTGGCAGTTATAAATTTCGTGCTGGTCTTGGGGGTCTTGGCCATGTCAAACGCGAGCACATACTACAAGTGATGTGTCCGTCTGTCTGTCCATCTGATATACATATATGTGTCAGTATGTGTGACAAGTGAGTAGATTAGTTAAAATGTCTACATAAAAATGCGATTACATTGTACAGTACTCAGGGCGATGCGATGAGGTGCGGCGGTGCCCCGTGCCAGGGCCCATTTGCATGTCAGCCACAGTCATCAAGTTTATGAGCCACTTGGGGTGGTGTCTACCCAGTTCCAGTCATAACAGAAACCTGTAATGCAACAACAACATAATAACAACAGCAACACCAACAAATACTACAACGACAACAAAAACTACAACAAATTAAACGACAGATTGGCCAATGCAACTAATTGGCGTTACCAGTTATTATGGGCTCCACATAATAGAGGCACCCGAGTGACAGCAATTGAATTTTCATAGCCAATTTGCAATGTTACCACAACAGCACATAAAGAATCTTTTGGTAAGCCGTTCGTGAACTCGCGCATGAACGGTTGACACTTGCCTACATAATTGCAGACAATGGTGTCTGTGTACTGGTGACACTCATCGGTAATGCGGACAACTGAATAGACAATTGGCCATGGAGTATGTCATGGCGCTACTCTTCAATGTCGTTATCTTTCCGTTTAAATGGTATGCTAAGATGGTGCGAAAAGAATGGATCAATTTGCCATTTTCAATACTATAAAGTTGTAATTGCTGTCACATTACAGCGCCTTAATTTGGAATACTAAATATACCTATAATATATTATGGTGTTCAAATAACTCAATTAAGATTTAAATCACAATTTGTATAGTAATTCTATTTATTTATATAATTTATTAATTATTATTTACAATTTAGCTTTAAGACAGTCCCACATAAGATGTTGTATTTATTTTTAAAGAAGAACTTAGGGTTCCTGCTGGTTGAGTATTCTGATTTTTAAGTCAATTAATTTGAGTCTTTAGCATATTATCTCAAAACAATGAAATGTTGCTTCTAATAAATATTAGGCAAAATGTTTGGCGTTTTGATTGAAGATTCTAAAGAACGTTTTAGCAATGGATATATACTGGTACATCATAATGGAGTATGGTTAAAGTACTTTTCCCTTGATTTGTATTCATCTATATTTAAAAGTAATAAAATCCATTCATTCCAAGCTGTAACGGAACCCTGTTGTTGCTCGATCTGAGCTTTTGATAAGGAAAATGTATTCATACTGTATCTGGAACTGGTTTAATTGATGCTTTTTATTTTGGCACATTTACACATTGAGCATGTGCGTATACGATGCATATTTATTGACCTTTAAAGTGTCAAAGAGGCAGCAAAAAAAAACAAGCTAATTAAGCCAGTACAAAGCAGGCCAAAAGTAAAAGGCAGCCGATCCGTGCCATGCCAATCCAATTCAAGCCAAGCCCGAACTTTAGGACATACTAGCTGTTGCACAGGTTCTTCGAAATAAATAAATATATATATACATATGTACATCTCTTTCATGGAGACCTTTGCTCTGGCTGCCAAGTGATTCGACCTTGTGACCTACAAACAATGACAGTTAGCAATGTTTGTGCCTTCTGCACCCTCTTTCCCTTTACAATTCCGGATCTTTTTCGCGAATGCTGAGATATCGACTTTTGTTTTACCGTCTGGTGATTTATTTATGAATGTACGCTTTAAAAATTTTAAATATACAAACATGCATATTTTAAGATTTTTCACTCATTTATATTATTAATTTAGTTAATGTAGAGCGACAACATTTTGTAAATCATACAAACATTGATTTCATCTTTATAACATCTACAAATTTTTGGATTTTATTTTCCAATTTTAGTATTTGTTCCACCGAAAAAAAACAATCATTCTGGTATATCTTTTCACTTTTATAATCGCTTTTAAATTATTGCGCAGTCGTCGGTGGTCGGTCGAAAATTTGTAGCTTGAAATTTACGATGGTTCTATCACTTCTTACCAAGTACCGTCTATGCATAATTACGAACATGGCGATCAAGATATTCCAATGGAGTTTCGTGCCAATTGTCGTTTTCATCGGATTTCGTCATGGACCTAATCCCGGAAGGCCACCACTATCGCTGATCAGCTTGGTATTGCCATAGGATCAAGTTGTTTCCATCATTCAACACCAAACAAAACACAAAATGATATATTGTTCGCCCGGCATTTACAATACGCTACCCGTGGTAAATGTAAATGCGGCATGAGTTAATAAATTGTTCTTATTTTACTAATTACCAGACAATTATTATTTGACACACAATAACTATATCAAGTTCATAAAATTGGTGCCCACTATTCAATATGTGTAGAGATCGTTTATTGTGTGCTGCACTATCAGGCGATTAGACGGCGGTTCACTTATGTTTAGTTCTTTAATTGCTTCGTTCGTATCAAATATGATTACTTCACATCTTACAGTTTCGGAAATCTGGGAGTTTATGCAAAAAGACAGTCGTAGATTCTGATTGATGAAGAGGGCCCAATATACTTTGCTTTTCATCTTCATCGGGAATAAATAAACTTATATGAGCTATGCCTCGCCTTCCGTTGCCTGTCGCTTTTATTTGGTCAATCCACATAGATAATAGGATTTTACAGCTTATAACAAATTTTATTAAAAAGAAAGCGATATGAGTAAAGCCATTGTCGATCTCTGTCGTGCCAATACAATTGCAGCCAAACCTAAGCAAAACATTCTGGACATATGAGCTGTTGGATACCTTCTTCAATATCATTTTCAAAATAAAAATATACCTCAAATAGGGCTGGTCGTAGCCAACATGCAATACGGCCGACAAAATACTGTGCGTACCCGTCACTGTCTATGGTGCTCCACCACCACCTACACCCAAAACACGTTGCGTCAATTTAACATCGACCCGTCCTTGTTAAAAGACCCTTTATATGGACTCAAAAATATGATACTGCAACGAAAACATAATACATTACCAAAAAATACTGCAGGATATTTTTTTTTGCTTGCATCTATCATTCTATCACCCTTTCCGGCTCATATTGTCATTACACAGCTACTCTCAGTAGTGCGACATAATTTTTTGAATCATACAAACATTGATTTCATCTTTATAACATCTAAAAATTTTTGGATATTACTTCCAATTTTAGTATTCGTTCCACCGAAACAACATTGATTTTGGTAAATCTTTTCACTTTTATAATCGCTTTTAAATTATTGCGCAGTCGTCGGTGGTCGGTCGAAAATTTGTAACTTGAAATTTACGATGGTTCTATCACTTCTTACCAAGTACCGTCTATGCAAAGTAACGCACATTGCGATCAAGA
>JBANCZ010001015.1:0-25839 GCA_037040025.1 Sphaerogastrella javana | reverse complement strand
ATAGTATTCAACGTCAGATTCAACATCATTTTCGTTTTTCCTAATATTATTAAAATAATGTAATATTATTAAAAGATTTTTGCAGTCAAAATTTGGCATATTCTAAAAATTTAATTTTTTTAAATTTTGATTTTAAAAACCGTGTAAGATCGAAAACGAGTACCGTGTAAAACGAGGTATAGGTGTACAAATTCAAATGATTCATTTAATTTACGTTTGAAGTAACAGTTTAGGTTTCTTTTGAAGCAATTAGTTCTAATTACCGAGTGTTGTTTAAACTATTTTAAATATTTGTACTAATTTATGTTTATTTCAATCTTTTAAGTTACGTCTCTTGCCGTCGCTATGGCAGTAGTGTAGATTTATCAGATCAAGTATATGAATGTACTCAAACAATCAGCAAAGTTATACACTTTTTGTGGAAAATTATGCAAACTTTTTGCATAATGATTTCACAAAATCGTCTAAATGTTATGCATTGGGCCATATCGTTGCTGTATAGTATGTAATGAGTTTTAAAGTAAAAGTTTTGTATGGTGCATAAATAAAAGTGTAGAAAGAAGTTGCTGAAGTTTATGAAAATCATAAATATATAAATAAGCCAGGATTCAAATATTCATATGATTACGCACCAGCAGCGGTTAAGTAAGTGCTGCCTGGGGGTGTCTTGGGTGCCACACGGTTGCAAGTGTAGGTGTGCTCTGTGGTTTAACTTCTGGTCAACCGATTCTGCAACCGGCAGCAACAGCACCACCAGCACCAACACCATCTCTACCACCAACACCACCACCACCAACAACAACAACAGCAATAACATCAGTAGGGCAAGAGTAAGTAAGTTTTCAATCCGTCTGAAAAAGGGGGCGATGTGGAGGGCAGAGTCGTTGTCACGGCATGCGCATGATTGCAAAAAAACTGAGTATGGGCCAGAGGACTCGACTAGCACATATATTCAGAGTCGTATTCACATTTACATTCACATTCACATTCGCATACGACGATGGTTCTAGGTCGAAGCTGATGTCGTCGACACGAGCCAAAAACATTTGCAGTCGCAGTGTTGGTAGTGTTGCTGTTGCTGTTGCTTTTGTTGCTGTTGCTGTTGGTGTTGGTGTTGATGTTCGTTCTGGTGTTGGTGTTCTGTCTCAGTTTTGACTGTTGAGGTTCAGTTTTAGTCGAGCAACGTAACTCGAACGCAACGGACGTCCGTGCCGCGCAGCCACATCACAAGAAGCAGCAGCAGCAACAACAACATCAACAACAACCAAAGCAACAAATTGCATAGTCGTGTGTAAAATACGTCAAATAGACACAATTTATATTTTGTGATTATTTTGTTGTTCTTTTTTTTTTTTTATTTTCGATCTGAATGTGTTTGACTCTGTGTTCTGAAATGGATTCGAAGCGAAATTTTTGTTTGTTGTTTGTCTTCGCTGAGACGACGTTGAAGTTACGTCAAAGGGAGCCACAGTGAGGCAACAATAACAGCAATCCTAACAACACCAACAGCAACACCAACACCAACAACAACACCAACAGCAACAGCAACAGCAGCAACAATAATAATAGTTTGACTCACTAACCCCTGAGCTGAGGAAGCCTTTGGCGCGTCGTTGTGCCGTATTGTTGCCTCTGCGAGCACATGTTGTTGTTGTGATTGATGTTGTTGGTGTTGCTGTTGTTGCTGCGATTGTTGCTGTTGTTGTGATTGTTGCTATTGTTTCAATTCTATTATTTACTGTGTGTGTATGTGTCTGTGTCTGAGGTTTTTTTTTTTTTGCTGCTATGATTTGTTGTTGCTTTTGTTGTGTTTCTGCTTTTGTTATTGTTACTCTCTGCGTGCTTTGGCCATAGTTGCTGACGTTCCTTTTTTTTTTGTTGTTTGTTGTTTTTTTTATTTATTTTTTGTTTCCAGCCGGCATCGCGGCTCGTGCACGGACGCTTATGTAAAGTGTAATATGGAAGCATGTCTTCCACATCCAGCTCGGTGCTAACGCTGTCATCGTTCAATCTATTATTTTTCACCCAAGGTGAGTAAGCCAAAGTTTGCAGTGTTGTGCCCGCTTTATATAATCGCCATCCTGACATCCTTGACATCCATCAAATTGTACACAATTGTTGCTCATACTCGTACGTCTCCTTATTTCCTTGCTCCAGTTCACAGTTCGCGACTCGCAGTTCGCCTTAGGCTTTGCGGCTTGGTGAATTCCATAGAGTATAAAGAGGAGAGACTTTTATGAACGTTTCTATACACCTTTCGGTTGTAATATTAATGCTGGCCACGAGTACATATTCAGCATGTTGCTTGCTTGCTCTCCATTATCCTGAGGCGTATAACCTGACAAGGGTAATCCTTGAAATTCCCGCATATTCATGCCTTTGCATGCGGCTTGGTCAGGGCCAAATGCTTTTGCTTTGTCTTCGCATATCCTTTGGTAATGGGCCATAGTCCTTGAAATTCCCAAAACTAATTTGTCATGGCTTCTTACCTTGCTTAAAGCATGGTTACACTCCCTTTTATTTAAAGCCACACCGAACAGTTTGCCCTCTATGCGAATAACTTACTTGCCCCTATTTGATCTGTGGCTATCGGTTAAGATTGACTAAAATTAATAACAGCCATTTGCTAAATGTTGAATGACTTCAGAATCTGTACAAATGGTGGGTGTTTTTGGCTCTAAGTTTATGATGATATTCCTCTTAGTATGACATACTAAACCAACTTCTGCTGTAGTATAAGATATTATTACTTGATCCTACAATCAAATGAATATGAATAGTTTCCGCCAATGGAATATGTCAATGATATTTCAACGATATTCTTATATAAAGTCTAAAAGAAATTGTACACTGTTTGAATATGAATGGGAGACTGCTTCAACTACAGGTTGATGCCTTCATTCTGCTCCTGTAGATGCTCTAAGGTCTTCCTAGAGTAGTAATGAATGGGAAAACAAATTGAATGTATAAAATGTTTCTTCAGCAATTTATTGTGGTATTATATATAGTATATAGTATATTATAATTTAAGCAACTCTATTGATTTTTGTTCGAGTTTTGTTGTGGATTCGTGCTGGAGAATGAAATGTTGCCGGCGTTTCATATTATAGAAGAGAAGGAACCGTTTCTTAGCAATTTTTCGCTCGATGTTTTGACATTTAAATTCGCGTTGAATTTACATCGATTTAACGACATTGCCACAGAAATTGACGCTAGTTTAGCTCCTTGTTCTTGTTGCTGTTGTTGTTATTGTTGGATAATAAATCTAAGTTGACTTGGCGAAGCTAAGCCATGTCGATGCCGTATTTCCGCCAAGGCATATCGCCTGCTACAGTACAGCAAGGCAAAACAATTTGATTTGCATGCAAATTGCGTATAAATCCTTGAGTCATTGCCGCTCAGGTCCCTTTCTTGGTCCCTTCCTTGCCGATGTTTAACTCCTGTTCCTCTCGATTGTTGCCACTTTTGGGCACACTGCAATGAGTCACGAATCGCGTGGCATCAGGGCGTGGCACCATAACAACAGACGTACCATTATTCTGCAATTACTGTTGCTTTTCCGTTGCTTCTTATCTTTCAGTTTTTGCTTCCATCTGTATATTTCGAATGTTTTATTTATATCCATCGCCGGACTTAGATCTGTTCATGGTCATCGAATGTCCGAAGTGCTTCGATTAGATTAGGAGCGGTCGGAACACTGAGACCACTTTTATGCTGACTCTGATACCAGAGGGATATAAGTCCTATTATACCAATGAATACAATTGATACAAAATCAGTTTGTGCCTCTAGGTAGTCCATTATCTTGATGAATCTGCAAATTGCCTAATGCTCTTCAGATTTTAAAGATGTCAACAACGAAGGGTGATCCTAGTAGTTCTGCAGTCTAACTATTAAACATATTGTGGTCACATCACCTTCTAATTGATTATAATAATGTTTGTTAGATGGGTTAGTGTGTGCTTTTAGTGTCGATAATATACTATACAGAAAGGCTTTAATTTTCAGTTGTTTTTTTTTTTAAATTTTAACTAAAATTATAATCTTTCTTAGATAGTAGACAATATCGTTAAAGAACACTCAAATGGAATTGCGCTAGCCTATTTATGTGGCATTTGAGCCAAGTTAATCACATTGGTTTCATTTAATTTCAATGCATTTAGACAGGTCAGAACACATCAAAACTTTGGTCGTAAATTCAAGAAATCGAATCACTTATATATTTAACAGGCTCTCCATAAATTATTCATTCATTAAACGTGCCGCACATTCAGTTCGTTCTTTCTCAATTTTATGAGAATTTTATGAAATGTCTTCCTACCATCATGGCTACGACAACTTTATACTCTATCTGAAATGTTGCAAAACTCCAAACAAAGTTCGCAATATAGTTATTGTGTAAACTGAAGAATTAAAGAGGCGATCTCCAACTTTATGGGTAGGGAATTTCTGTGTCTGAGGTATCAAGTTGCAAATTGATGTAGCTATTGCAATTAAATGAATACAAGTGTTCATATAAAATGCGAATGATTGAGTAGAATTAACTATTTGTCTTGCTTTTACCCGATTCGTTACATATTTTATTGATATACAGTAGATTAACAAAATGCACATGCTGTCCGTTCATGTCCTTTCACATGATTTATGCATAGGAATTGTCAATGTCGAATAATCAAGTTGACGGCAACAACAGTTCCAATGAGTTAAAAAAAAACAACAAAAAAATTGAATAAAAATATGTAACAGTAGGGACGGCACCCGACCGTAAAGACCCTGTATTTAGTACTTTCGGTGCAGTAAGTATCTGCAAAAAGCATCTTATTTTCAATAATATACAATATTTTCATTACTAGACTCCTGTAATTGATATCCATACTTAGTAATCGATATTACAGGTATATTACTACATCCAATCATAAAATCCTTGTTTTGCTACGACGATTCTGATACTAATTGTCAATCGACTGTGCTTGTTATTCTGGTAAAGAACATATATAGTCTGTCGGGCCTCCTTCTAATTGTTACACTAAGTTAATAGACCCTTTCGTGTTTTTAATCAAGAAAAACAAAAATTAAAAAAGGGAAGTGTATAGCATGCCAGTCGAGTATGCTAATGTAGCGCACAAGCTGGATCACAGCACGTCCGACTGTCCCCGGTGTGGCATATTAAGCTTCTTGTGGCTCTTGTGTGCGGTTCAGGTCTAACCACAAAAATCCCAGACTTTAAATGCTTTATGAAAACGTAAACCGTAAGAGTTGTAATCGGCTTTAAAGGGAATTTGCATTGTTTTTGTTTGATTACTTATTGCAAACTAGATGGAATAATGATTCTATTTAAAGATGTCTTCTTTTAAATGCAATAAAGTATAGAAAGAAAGGGAGAATGAGGGAGAGAACAACAGATAGAAAGTATAGTTTTAGTTTATAAGTTTATAAATGATATGGTAAAGTTTTACTATCGAATAAAAAGAAGCAACGCCAGCTTAAACTTCAGTCACGCATGAAGTGATGAAGTCGAGGTACAGTCGTACATTGGGATGAATCCAACTGAAAAAGTGCTCCAGTAATGACGATTGTTCTAGTTAGTGTTGCTAGGGTACCCCGACTACCTGTGCAAACAAATTGAGTATTTTTCTGCCATTGCTGGAGCTGGTTGAGCGAGTCGGATTTTAGTTTTGTTTGTTGCTGTTGTTCGCTGGTGCTGGTGGGTGCTGAATGGGTGTTGGATGGGTGTTGGGTGTTGGGTGTTGGGTGTTGGGTGCTGGTTGTTGGGTGCTCGTTGTTGGGTGCTAGGACTTGTTGTTCACTAATTTGTTGACGTATTGTTATTTCTTGTTGCACTGCAATAAAGCAGCACACGATGCACGTTCACTATTTTTAGTAGTTGGCAATTAAGCAGAAACAAAAGCCCAATTAAAACTCAACTAACCCGCTCTCACCACCCATCCAATCTTTCTCCGTCTACAATGGTTTCCTTGGGAAAAGAACCAAAAAAGGACACAATCTGACGGGTTTTGCCAAGCTATTTATGTGTCAGTCACTGGAGCCCAAAATTCAATGCCAAACGCAAAAGGTTAAGCGTCAAATTTCAGCCTTTGTTTGTTCTTTAGTCACACTACATTCACATTTACATTCAAATTCACATTCACATTCACACACACATATATTCATTAAATTGTGCATATGTATTTTATTCATATATAGGATATACGAATAGGCGGTAGTTACTTTGATTTTGCATTGATTTTCCATTCGCTGGCATTGAATGAACACAAGGTTAAGTACGCTTTTGTTGTTATTCTTGTTATGCTCGCATTCATATAAAAGAAAACCAAAATGAATTTTCAGAATACGTATAAACAAATAAGAAAGTACGTTCTGTACATATGGAATGCTCAACCGATACCCTGTATTTTATAACAAATAGAAAATACTATTGAAGTCAATATGAATTTTTATTGATTGGAGTTTTTGTATAGACTTATCCCAAAGTGTTTTAAATATGGCAAAGCTTCAGTAAGTCAAACTTCGTATAGTCTTTGTTAATAATCTGCATAAATAGAATCAATAGATAACATTATTCATTAATATTATATTGTTCATTATTATGTATAACTTCTACTCAAAAATGCAAACTGTAGATACTTATTCAAGCAATCAAAATACGATTAACATCAACATCTGCTTTGTGGTCTACCCGTACTTACATATGAATATTGCGCATACGCCTAGGGTGACACCATACAAAATTTGATGACCAGGCTGGAAATTGTTTGGTCTAGTTGCATCGACAACAGAATCAAAAGCTTCATGAGAATTGATGTTTATCCAACAACAAAATCTACAGCATCATTTCACTTCCTCGACTGAACTGTCAGTCTGTCTGTCTGTCTGTCAGTCAGTCAGTCAGTCAGTCAGTCAGTCAGTCCGTCAGTCCGTCAGTCTGTTAGTATGTTCGGACTGTGTGTGCTATGGGGATTAGGTCTTATCGTGACCTCGTCGCCGTCAGGGACTTGCAACTGTAACTGTAACTAATTATGAATTTTAATTAATTCTGGCATTTTGTTGCTGCTTTCACTTGTTTGTTGACTGGGCAATTCTAGGGCCAAGCTCAAAATTGCACATTGCTCTAGATGCAGAGATGTTTTTCTTTTTTTTTTTGGGATTTTTTTTTATTGCTTTTACTATGAATGTTGCTGACTATGCAGAACTTGTTTGTGCAACAAACTCGTTCACCACTTGCCATCAACTTGAGGCAACTTTTTAAGTCAGGTACTCATGCCGTAGTTTGCCCTCTGCTTCTGCTAAATTGTTTTTTGTAGAGCACCCCCAAAAAAAATGTATATACATTTTGAATACTTTCTTTTCAGGGAGATGAATACGCCTTTTGGCTTATAAATACTTGTAAGTCGTGCTAAAGCAGACGTAATGCACCCAGAACTTTCGTAACTTCTTCGAAAACATTTCCATGAAATCGTTGTTGTTGTATATATTGAGCTGTGCCTAATATGCTTAGTCTAGCATACACTTTAGGTACAGGGTATTGCTTGAATGGATATTCTTGAAAATGCTAAACTTCTACCACACAATGAATAAGCCAACAAGGCTAAATGCACAACAATCAAAATACTTGTCAATAGTTCCACAACATTTCCTGACCACTAACTGAACATTTTCTTTGAAACCGCTACAAATGATATATGGAGAATATAGATGCAAGACTATGGCTGTTGTTGAAAGATAAGGAAAATGTAGTTGATGTGGGACCAAGTGATTAATAAAGCTTCCAATTCTATGAACGATTGAAATGGTTGGGATATTCCAATGCTTTGGAAGTATTAAGCTTCATTTCAATTTTTTATGTTTGGGAATTTGTACAATTTGAAGCATCGCTGGATTTAATATGACGATGCGATAAGTCTATGTTGATGTTTGATATTATATGCTATAAGATAATCATGTATTATATTTCACTATCGAAAAATAAGCGTCAATCAATTGACTTTCTCGGTTAGACAGTCATTTGAGCTTGTCGATATGTAGATTAAGCTATGCACAGCCATTCAACAGCAGCTCTAATGATAACATTGGTGATGATGCGCTCTGTCAAGACCACCTACACATTTTCCCACACACACCCACACACACCCAAATACACTCACACACACACTTACACATACTACTCACACTGGCATACTATATGAAAACTTATACTAGGTACTGCTTTTGGACGAACTGTGTGGCTAGGAAGCAGGACGACGAGCTCGGCGCCAGATAACACAAACTTTGGAACGCTACATTGGATAAAAACAAAGGCTGGCATACACACACACACACACATACATAGACATATACACAAACACACATACACATACACTCATATACATATGTACATACACATATGCAGCATGTTTTTTGCAACGCACATGTTAGTCCGTTGCTGACGTCACTTAATTGATTTCAACGGTCGACTGTTGCAATACTAAGCCCCTTTCCCTGCACAACCCAACCTCTCCCTTTCTCTCTCTCTCTCTCTCTCTCTCTCTCTCTCTCGCTTTCCCATTCACTCCTACGCATTACCCATGACCCTCCCAGTGGTAAGGCCAGTTTAATTTTCAGTTCGTACCATTAGAGAGCGAATTGTTTCGAATTGCAACTGAGTTGTAGCCATCAAGAGTGTATCAATTGGCGTTCTCTGAAATTGGGTCGCTTCGACCTACCTGTCCCACCCAAGTGCAGCTGTAGCTCACTCAGGGGCCACGTATCATCATACTGATGTGATGGTTTTATGGGTTTATAACCAGTTGTGAAATACATTTAAGACAAAACAGCGCCCTAAAGTCTAAGTGGAACTTTGCAATTTGCTATGAGGTGTTTTCAGCCATAGTTATTTAAATATAACTTCCGGATTTGAAATATCATCTGTGTATGACACATATCTATCTTCGTAGTAAATTTGATGCTTGTAGCTCTAAAAGTTTCTTGGAATATCAGTACAGATCTTTGATATAAATCAAATACGATATTCATAAGTTTAAGTCGACTTCATAGCGGTTTCTCTTTCAAAATTTACATAAATGAAATTTAAACTCTAACTGGATCTCTGCAATTGCTATAAGATGTTTTCATCCATAGATATATTATATATAATTACCATATATAAAATATCATCTGTGTATGACACAAATTTGATTCTTCTAGCTCTAAAAGTTTCTGAGAACAACAGGACAGAACTTTAACATAAATCAAAAAAGTTTGAGTGGACTTCAAAGCGGTAGCTTATTCATAATTTGCATAAATGAAATGTATAATTTAATAGAGACTTAAATATTAGTTATAGGACGAATTTCATAGTTGGCTGATTACGCAAATTTTGTATGCGTTACTCCATTAAAGTCCTGTCCTTATTTGAATTTTACTGAGCACACGTTGCTTGTGGCTTAAGCTTATGAAATAGATGTAACCATATACTTCTGCCTCAAATGTCTCAAATGGTCTTCTGCCTCGTGGTGAGTTGTACGAATTGCAGAAACGTGACGAGTGATTCGAGTATGAAGAGAAACATCTGCAAGAGTCGAAGACGAATGCTTGGATTAGCTGACACCACAACAATTCGGTGATAGACAACTGAGATGTGTCTCTTCGCATCATTGTACTTGCTTTACCCCAGCGAAAGTTTTCTTATTCAAATAGTAGATGTTGCAGACATCGAACTGCACGGGATTCTGCATGATCTGCAGGGAAAATTGGTTCATCTGATGCCGTGTACCCAGCGCACTGTGCCCCTTCTGCTGGTTGTAGGTCTTAAGCAGCGTCTGCAGCTCCTGTGACTGAGTATATTATATTATGGTATAGGTACATAATATGTGTAATCATTGTAGTCTGGAAGGCTTACGCGTTTGCCGCAATTGTGGCATGCGGCGAAGAGGGTCCACATCTTGATGAACACGGGCACCATCACGTACAGCGTTTGGCTGATGAGCATATAGCCAGGCTTTACCAATGCGGTCTGCCAAAGCACAATGTACACATAGCACACCATGATGAAGTCGCCAATGCAAAGTACATTCATCAATACCATGGGCAGTCCATAGAGTCGCGATATGTGCCTCGCCAGATGCACACAATGTGCATAGCTGGCACGCAGCTGTAGGCTGTTGCATTGCCCACGGACTAGCTTTTCCTTCAGCTGCATCAACTGCCCATCCAGGCGCATCACCAGCAAGGATATCTGCAAATAGCGTGCTCTCACAGCCAGCGTATTGTAGATGTAGCGCATGTTATCCAGTAAACGATGGGTATAAACTGCGGTCAGCACGGACAAAGTGCCCGCACCCATAATCACGATACCCTCGAGCACCAAATGCAAGCGCACATTAACCAAACGGCTCTCCACTCCCTGCGGCACAAACAACAACGACAACAGTCGTCGCTCCCTATGGCGCCACGCCAACGCCAACAGCACCATGAACATGTGGGTCAGCTGATAGGCTATGCACATGCTATTGATTATTTGGGTATATGCCATCAGATGTAGACGTTCTGCGTGCAATTCAGGGTTTTGTCCATTGCGGATGTACCTGAACAACTGCACCGTCATGTCGCCCAGCATCAGGGCCATGTAGATACTGAGCAACGTCTGTGTCGCTCGTTTGGGTGCACTGCAGCTGAGCGCGAGCGTGCGAAAGTAGAGGCGGAGAATGTGTTCCGAGACCCCAAGCATGATCCAACCGACTGGCGAATATGACACTGGTTGTACCTCTTGCTGGCCCCATGTAGCACTGTATGTGTGAATGATGAGTATACAGATATCACTTATATATATACATATATTAAAGCTAACATTGTATTTGTGTTACAAATTAATTAATCGAGATGTGATGCCCGATTAATGCACCTTGTAGCTGGCTAACTCGAACGCAAATCGATACCATTATAACAAGAGTAAAACCACAAGAATACCCTACAAAATTCTGTGAGAAGTGTTACGGTCAATTTTCAAATTCAATTCTCTTGTTTTTCGGAACATAAATCAAAAACATTGATATTAATTTTTCATTCTATATCTATATCGAAATTTATTTATCGATCATTTTCTCAGTGCGAACGAATAGCTTGTTGGCCCAACAGACTTGACTCTATTACAAATTGTTACAATTATTATTTTGTATATCGATAATAACATAAAAATATACTATATATCTTTTTTTAATAATTTTTTTAAAATTTCATTTCATAAAACATTTTGGCATCGATAAAAATCGTTATTGAAAATCGTTAAGAGTATTCAATTTGCTATTTTCAGTGCTAACGGTGCTAAGTATCACCATCAAGTACAACGAATACGCCACGGATAAAGGCGGTAATGTCAGCATACCCTGCATAGCACAGGGCAACATCATGTGGGTAAAGGAGCACGGCAGCAATAGCACCATTATACAAGTAAGCACCTCCTATAAATCGATCAGATAATCATGAATAAAACAAACGGATTAATAGGAACCGCACCCCACTATTCATTTAGTTACTTGCATTAATTGAAGTGATTCTCTAGGATTATGGTTTCAATTCTAGACTTTGTGTTTAATAACTTGTACCTTGTAGACGGGGCGTGTACTGGTGCTGCGGAATGTAAGTACCTCGGATAGCGGTATATATGTCTGCTTTGCGACGCTGCCAATAAAAACCACAACAACAACCACAAGCACAACCACAACCACAATAGCAACAACAACGAGGTCTACATTAGAAATACCATTAGCTACAGCAGCAACAGCCACAGATGCCGCAAAGATAGCGACTGGAGCAACTACCTCATCGCAACAAGAGCAGACGATGCAACTGGAACAAGAGCAGCAGGAGGAGCTGGAGCAGCGAAAGGTGTCTGAGCCCGAGCAGTCACAGGTGGAGGAGGAGCAGAAGTATGAGGCATTCCAACGGACCAAGCTGACGGTGCGCACTACACCAGGTCCAGTCACACAGTTGTACTTCAAGGCATCCACCATACTGGGATTTCTAATTTGGCGGTTCAATAAGACGCAATCCGGTGGATATCCGGTGCGAAGTTTTACCGCCGAATATCGTAATGTATCGTATGCTGTGCCGCCGCCAAATGCCAGCTATGAGCACGAATGGAGTCGCATGGATCCAATAAATATAGCGCCCAATGTGGTGAGTGTCATAGTTATGTTGAGCATCGAGTGGAGAATTTTTCCATAACTCTGTTTTACAGCGTCAAATGGAGGTATATCGGCTGGCGCCTAATACCACCTACGAGTTCCGGATATGGGCCAACAATGAGCTGGGAAGTGGTGAGGTAATCACCACCAATGTGACAACGTTGCCTGAGACTAAGGAGGAGGGTGAGTGTTTGGCCAATTTGGTTAATTTGGTTTATCTAATTACGATTACGATTTGATTTTTTTGGTTGAGGATAATCGCAATTAACCAATTACCGAATTAACTAAATTGTCAGTTAACTAGCGTTTAACGTGTTAACTAACTAATATAAGCAAATGTTATACTTATAAACAACATACATAGGTAATACTTACTTAATCTTACTTACTAACAATTCGAAAGTTTCCTTGCTGTCGTAACTATCGAACATCTATCGTACATATCGTACATCTATGTGTAGTAATTGCTCTCTTATTTGGTGTCAACAGTACGCAGCGCAGGGTTGTCAAGCCAATAAAAAAAAAAGAAATCTATTAAATGAATGATACTATAAAATGAATCTTAAAAGAGATAGAAGGCGTTGGAGCAGCCCTGCGTAGCGTCTCTTTAGCTATGTATGTATGAAACGAGTATTAGCACTAACTATTAACTATTTAACTATTAACTATATTACAAATTATAATCGTTTTATCTATAGAATCTTATTATTTTGTTCATATTGTTTATGGTTTTATCTTTGTTATTATTTATTTATTTATTTATTTTTTTATTTTTATTGAAAGTGTAGTACGAGTATTTGTATCTGGTAATTTTGTTTGTCATCTCTCTTTTTCTTATCTATATCCACACAATGCGCCGACCGATGCAGATCTCATACGCCTTATAAAACCCGACTTAGATAATTTCGATCCACGCATTTGGATAGTCGCCGTCAGTATAGTGCTGGGAACACTTGTGATATTAGCCATCGGACTCTGTATTGTGCTCTCCAAAGAGTGCTATCAATCAACGCAAATGGGTACATCCAATACGCCAATTCCATTATCAACATCAATAGCCATAACATAATCTAAATCATGATTGAGTTACACCCATGCATACATAGACATAATTTGTACATATGTATATATATATATATATATGTGTGTGTGTGTGTGTGTGTCTAATAATTGATGATTGATTAATTGATTGATTTATGATTCGGTTTATGGCCAATATGCTTTAGTAAATATCCCAAAAGCGAAGCTCATCGATAGACAATGATATCAACATCGTTTTCGAAGAATCACAAAATTCAAACACACACCAAGTTATACCCAAATAAAAAGAAAAAAAAATCAAAAAAAAAAAAAAAAGAATATGCAACTAAGAATACTGTTGCCTGCCAGTGTTGCAAATGTTCAACATAAACATAAACTAATGAATGCTTCTTAAAGGGATCATCCGTTCTTATACTATGCATACTCATAATCATTTTGTTTGCTCGCCGTTTTCCTTTTTGTTTGCTCTATATGATACCATAAGTACTTATTATTGTTGCTATCGTTATCGTTATCGTTATTGTTATTGTTATCGTTATCGTTATCGCTACCGTTATTATTGTTATTGCTGTCGTTGATGCTGTTGCTATTGCTATTGCTGTTGCTATTGCTCTCGGTGTTTATAAACTAACTATAACCCTAGCAATAAGCTCTATGTGTTTCAATTTATTTTGCATTGATTATCATTTTAAATAAATGTGGTTATTCGTTGTACGCTTATTTAAATTCAATCAAAAGCCACCTTACCGCATCCATCCTACAATGGATTGATGGATACAGTGTGCGTGTATATACATACAAAACAATCAGAGCAATGTGTATGTATATATGAATGTAAATCGAAATCCCAATTGTAATTAATACATACCATATCTGTAGCTGCAAGTCACACATCACTATACAGTGGGCTGAATCGTCAATTATTTTGACATAAATTTACCATAAATGGGCAACAACGGTTGCACATTTGTATCTAATTATGCAGTGTTTTCATTTAAAATTACCATATAGTAGTTATTTAGGGTTAACATTAATTTGCATTTTATTAATCAACTGTCATAGATAATGTAGTTTCAGAAAATATAACCGAACAAATTTATTAAATTATTATATATTTTCCAAAATAGTTTTACACATTTACAGAGAGTGCTCTTTGATCAATACGATCGCCCCTTCTCTTCCATTCGCATCTCCAGTCGTGAGATTTTGTCTCAAAAATTGTGCGATTCAGCTCAGTGTGTCTTCGAACAAACTGTTCGAGCGATTGTAAAGTTGACAAATTAAATAGAGAAATAAAATCTATAGCTTTTTAAGGCTTTGAAGCTATTTTAATTTGCTAATCTTTTGAAACACTCAGAAAAGAGATCCTCACAAAGACATAGTTTGTATTTAAATCAATGCCAAAATTGTTACAATGTGTTAATTTAACTTAACTCAAGTCATTTTTTACATGCTATATATTAAATAATAAAAATAAATATTTTTCAAATATTTAAAAGAATTAGTTCTTTAAAGAAGATGCAATTATCTATGCTTATTTTTGGGAACTGCATTAATTTACATGTTTAGACTAATAATGGATTTTTTCTGAGTGTGTAGCTCATGTTATAAATTCGAGAAGCAGAAATAATATAATTATATGTATTTATACAATAAACGATATTTACTTTAACTAATATATATATATAGTCCACTCCTTGGAGCTTTAAAACATTTGACATCATTGTCCTTTTTAATATACTGATTCGAATATAAAGCCTTTAATTAAAGCTGACTTCAACGCGGACCATAAAACAGTAGATCAAATAGAATTTTACTTCAGATATTCCGTGAAACATATTTATAATAATGATATATGAAAACACGCTAAGAACGACTGTACTCATTTTGATAGAATTGGAATATCCGTCTCTTTATGCCTTAGAATGCTGCACAAACTAATTAGATCTATTATGATTAAAGATATATACAATATATAGATTATATTAATGCAATAGTTATTTATATCAAATGATTGCAAGTATTAAGTAGATTCTAGTAATCAACAAATATTCAAATAGTTAAGATAAAATTCTTAAATTTTATTTGCTTCGAAACTTATTAAACCCACGTACACATTAAGTACAGGCATAAAGCACAACTGTGATAACTCTATATATATATTTCAACATTTTTCACTTCTTCTCACTTACATTTCAACTTAGAACACACCAATTTCAACTGATTCCTGGGATCGAATATTAGAGATGAATTTAGTTTTCAATTGAGACCAATCCCAAAACATAATTAGAACAAAAAGCTAATCTTAAAACATATAAAATAATAATAATCAGTTTATACAGATACTTGCCAAGATGAAGATCAAGATCTGATCTGATATATACATATATGTGTATATGTTAAAAAAAAATACCTAACAATAACAGTATTATCTAGCTTGTGATAAGACCACGGTGATACTACTAAATACTACTATGATTTATGCTTTATTGCTTTATTGTTGTTGTCGTTATTGTTCATATTGATGTGGATGCGGATGTGGATGCAATGTGAATGATTATAATGCCAAAAGTTTAGATGAACGCTTTATTGATGTTGTAAACACTGTATGTAATGTAACATATACATATATTTATATATATACACACATAAATCTAATGACTAGCGTAACTATATAATCAATTAAGTAGTAAATTAAATACGTTCTCTGTGCTTTTATAATGGCACGCCTATTAAATGTTTCAATTATAATGATATAATGATAATCTAAACCATACCAGAAAAGAAAAAAGTGAAATACATTTTATCAAATAGAACTGTATCATATTGTTTCTGAGTTATTTATTGCTTAAAGCTACACTAAACACACACACACACACGTATACACACACATACACCTTGTTTTGTTAGAGTATCCACACACACACACACAGACGCGTTAAATTAAGCATACGCAGTGTTGCCCACCTGCCTAAGGGTTTCCAGCATTGGGGCCTCTTAGAGGCTTGCAGACCGCACTAAATGCGAGTTATTAAAGCACACAGAGAACACATGCACCGTTACACTTACATAATTAAAACAAAACAGACGAAAAGTATATAATTATGATGACGGAAAGTACATAATTATAACTAAAACATAAAAAAATAGAAAAGAAAAGAGAAAAGCGAGAATTATAATTCGCAAAGGTAATTTAATGTTATGTCAAATGCCTAATTCATATTCTTCTCTTCTCATTCTACTCTTTTCTATCTTCTCTTTCTCTCTTTTGTTGCTTTTACTCCTGCACCACATTTCCATTTTTCTACACTTTTCTCTATCTCTTTCTCTCTCTCTCTCTCTCTCTCTCTCTCAATTTCTCCAACTTTCTTTGTTTATGTATCTGTCCACCTGTTTCTATCTTTAAACAACTTTTATTCGCTTAACTTATGTGTTTGAATGCGGCATTTAGAACTCCAAGATGGTTGGGACAGCATTGAGCTTATACCGAATATAATACTTAATCCCGGTTTCAGTGAATCCGACGGGCCCAATAAAAGTGCGCCGCCGTTCACGCGCACCGTCATCTTTAACCACAATGGACAGGAGTATGATGACGATGATGATGATGAAGAGGAGGATCACGAGCCCACAATGGAGAAATTTAAGCGTAAAGTTTCGGTATTCTTTACAGGTCCCACCATTAAACGTATTTGAAAGTACAAAGTGCAATTTTATGGCTACCCATATATGACTACGACTACTACTACTACTACAACTACAACTACTACTTTACGGATCTATTTAGGTTGTTGATTGTGCTGCGGTTTAACCAAAAAATTAACACATACATACATAACACACATACATACACACATACAAACATCTAAACATTTGTATATACTTATATACATATACCTATGTACTATGTAGTGCTTATGATTTATGCTATATCGCTGGTTTCATTTGCCCAAACATAGAGCACCCGTTCATATTTGATATACATATGTATGTACCTCCTTTATATACATATGTATATACTATAGTCGCTATTTAAAATTCGCCTCCAATGAAATACACTACCATTATTATATTTATATGCAATCAGCACACACATTTTTCGTATACAGTAAAAACTTTTTTGTAAATTGTTAGACCTTGTAATTATACGAAAAGTGATCTCCAAGCAGAACTGAAATCTTATATGAAACTCTAGGGCAATTTTAAAGTAATTCCATTGAACCCACCCCCCACCCCCCAACTAGTCGTATATTTCATGCATTTTGAAACCACATAGAGTATGTTAATCGCTATGAAATCTAATGACTTGTTTATAATCCACCAATGCAATTATTTAAGGCAAATATTGAACATTTAGTGCTCATATGTATTACAGAAAATTTATACACACTCACACACAGATACACACTCACACACTTGCATTATTTATGTGTAACTTACATAATAATATAACAAATATATTGCTGTGATACAAAATTCAATTGAAGGACATTGTAAGGATATATACATTACTGGTAATATGCATAATTATCGAAATCAAATCAAAATAAATCATATTTAAGCCCTTGAGAATTACTGTATTTGCCCGTATATCCATATTATTTTTTTTCCTTATCTGTTGTTAAATAGAATCATTTTGAAAGATTCCCAATTTTGAAATTAAGAATTTGCTACAGCTTTTCGTAATAATTTTAGGAATGTATAAAAAATGCAATTGTTATCAAAGCAACTGTTCTAGGAATTCTATTAATTTTTTTAAAAATCTTAAACGGACGTCTTATTCAAAATGTTGTTATATTTTTTGTGTTATCATATGTAGCTTTATAAAAAAAAGAATAGAAAAGCAACAACAATATACAGTAGATAAGTTACCTGACCATAAAGACCCTGTGCTTTTGTAACACTTATTATAGGGAATATATTGAGTATACTAACTCTAGTACTCCACGGTTGGTAATCAATATACAATGTACCACAAATTTTGTAGTTTTTCACCAATCGTAATGAATTTCCCAATGTAGTTTTATAGTGTGGTTTTAAATTGTATTTTTTTGCAAAGACAACCATTATATTTAAAGTTGTACTTAATATACGGAATTCAAATTACAGGGTATACATTTTTGGGAAGTAATGAGTGGGCATTTTCAAAATTACAAAATACTTGATCCGCCTGAACGATACATGAATGTACGAGCCAATTATAAAAGATACAGCGTGTATAGCACCCAAGATCTAGGTGTTTGTACAAACGGACTCGGTTGATTAAGAACATATACACCTTTTGGCAGTATTATACGCATTCACGCGATTTAACAGTGTTTAAAGATTATATTTTGAATAAGCACAGGGTCTATGTTGAATCTGAATGAATTGAAGTAAGCACAAGAACAAACTTTGAATGTTTTTTTTATAATTAAGCAACTATTTTGCACGGTAGCGCACACTACAAGGGATATTACATAACATATACATATAGATACATATATATATATATATAAACGCTATAAATGATATGAAACGGACAGTTTTCGAAATAGCTTAAATGATTTATAGGTGCTTATAGTTCAAATGGGTAGCAATCGTTTTTAAATTCATTAATTTTTCATTTAAATTAAAATTAATTTTTGTAATTATAAAATTTGGTTAAAAATATTTGAAAATATATTTAATTAATTTGATTCCAATACTAGGGAAAGGTTCTATAATTTATTTAGTTACGCATCTAAGTATTTTGTTATTGTCTGTGTATATTTGGTTATAGTTTCCTGGGTATTGGATATGTCTCATTGTTTAATAAACAGATACTTATATAAGTAATATATATACATATGTATATATGTATATAGAAAACTCTATATAAAATATGACATAGTTAATGTTAATGCTGAAAATAAATATTTGAAAATTTCTTCCACACAAAAACCCCAAAGAAGAGAAAAAAAGACAAAGAGATTGTTATGTATTGTAATAGGAACACGTTTAGTTCAGTTCAAATCGAATGAAATGAAAATGCAACAATTAGCAAGAAGCGAAATTAAAAAAAAAAAAAATGGCTAGCACATAAAAAAATTGAAATTAAAAATAAAAAATTATGAATAAACATTGCATTAATAGAAATCAAATAGAAAGAAATTTGAATGAATTATTAAAATTATAATTATATTTATATATAGAACTTATACATATATATACATATACATTAAAAATATACAAGTGAAAAACGTATAAGTTAAGAAAGACTGTAGCTAAATGTTAAGACACTTTTAGCCTGATTGCATTGCTTCAAAGTTTTAAGGAATTATTGCGGTCGTGATTTCAAATTTGATACTGTAATACTGTAATGTGCTTAGTACACGATCATAAAAGTCTTTTAGCTAAATCGCTCGCCTTACAACTCTAGATACTATATGTATATTACCAAAAGCACACCTACTATTAACAAACACTTACCCAAAATCCCTCTTGATTTATATGTGTTTCCCTAGGATCTATCCAAAGGTATTCACACGCAAAAGCACGCTTACGCCTTGAACTACTATGCCTAAGTAGTTTTTCGCTTCAAGTTCAAAGCATTCTCAATGTTATAATACAATACTGCTGTTGCAGATATATACAAAAAAAAAAAAAAGAAAAAAGAAGAACATAAAAAATACCACAAAAACTAAACAAGAATTTCTTGCATATATGAAAAATCGGATTTGTTCAGAGTCCGATGCTATGATACAATGCACCCAACATAGCTCTATAATGATAATTCTAATTCTAATGCTAACACTCTTGATTATACATTCTTCAATATATTCATCCACACTCACACAGAAGTGAATACAAGACGAACCGACAAACCGACAGACCTGGCTACATCTTGACTCGTCTGGTACAGTAGTATATGTATTATGTGGGGTCTGGGTCTAGACTCTAGGCTTTTGCCTGTTACAAATATGTGAATAAATTCTCCAACCATTTCAAAGAGGTGCAATGTATATAAATAGATAACAAAATACACACACACACACACACACCAACACACACGTACATACACTGATGATAAAATAAAACTAAGTTTACATAAGTAAAACGAATGCCAAGCGTGTATTTTCTTTCTACGGGTAGGTACAAGAATCTAAACACTTACTACATAAAAAACGTACAGTTTAACTTGATTTGAAACTTTATTTCAATAGCATTAAATAAAATGATGCCTTGGGTCTTGCAATTGCAGTTGCAATTAATGCGCAGCCCAAATACATATACACATACACACAATTATATATTCTTTATATATATATATATATTGACATCAATTGGCTGAGCCGAATAGACATCTCTGTGTTTCCTCGTCCCTGCCATGGTGTCTGTGGCTGTGTTGGCTTAGTTGTAACATGTAAAAAGCTTAGTTTTAATTTAAACTTAATCGTATGAAATGAGTGGCAGCCACTCGCAAAGTATTTAGTCGCATCCATAGCTAAACTTAACTTATAGCGTACACACGTATATATACATACATACAATACATATATGTTGTCATTAAAGAATATTAATCGTACTCATAGGAAGGAATGCATTCCATAGATGAATGAAGGCAGCGGAACGGAACAGAACACAACACAGCACAACATAATACAATATTCGAATGCTTGATTCGTGTTATTATTATCTTAAATGCAAAATACAATACAATAGATCGATACGATAGATTCAGAAACTATGAGTTTAAAAAAACATAAACAAAAACAAACATAAAGTATGTATACACATATGCATATGTATGTGTGCGTGCTGAAGTTCTTGTTTATGTTTTTCCTTCTTTCTTTCTTTCTTTCTTTCTTGTTATTGAGTAAGCTTCATTTAGTTGTAGCTGGTATTTGGTGTCAACGTTTCATCATTCAGAAGAGGAATTGTGTGTACATCTAATTGCCAATACTACTAAGCACTAATACAATTGTATTACACTTTGTTAAACATTATCATCTAGTCACATTTGCGTTTAGCCCAGAAGCAAATACATTAAGTGGAAACAGCGGCACCTACAGTTGCAGTTGCAATTGCAATTGCATCCGCAGTTGCCGTGCCTCACATGGACATTTCGGGCATTTTGTTGTGCTTCAGATTGATTTGCACACTTTGGGAGAACATCTTGATGATGCCGTAGTTATCATTCGCATAGACCTTCAAGAAGCTCGGCACATTCTTGTGCAATAGCTCATGGCAAAATTGTGGATATTTACGAAACGCTGGCTGCTTATCATCCCAAATGGACAAGATGTCGCAGTCATCGCTGTAAGCCAAAGATAATACATTTCAGATAACATTGTTTGTTATTGTTTATAGGAGATAGGGGCACCACTTACCGCACTTCATTGCTGCACTCATCCAGCGATATGATCAAGTACTGTATCTTCAATTGTGAGCATTGATTGTAGATCTCCGACGATTGTTGGCGGCTGTACACCGAGTAGACATGTTCCGTGCGTTCCCTAGAATGAAACGAAATGCATGAAATGTGGATGACATGAACAATGAGGTTCCACGGAGCACTTACGCCATTTGGCGCATCTCGAGATGCGCATGATTGACTATGGGACGCTTGGTAGTCAAATAGACGGTGCCAATGATTTCGACGGGACCAGCAAATACGGCATCGCGTTCGGTATTCAATTTGATCCACTCCAACATGCCTTCTAAATCATCTGTGGGATTGGTATAGCGCGTGGGAAAGTATTCTTCACGTATATTCTGTTACAAATTACAAATAAATTCATGTTCCATGTATATTGTCATGTATTAAAATATATAGCATGTATCTAAATACTTACTACCATTCCTGGATCAAACATGCTTAGCAGAAAGACACAAAGCGAGACAGACCAGAATATGTTACGTTGACGATGATACCAGACCTTCGAATATAACGTCGGCGCTATCACACAGCCCTGCGTGAAGCTCAGGAAGAACAGCTTGCGCACAGTGAGACCAATCAGTGTAAATACAATCATTTGCATGAAACTGTACACGTAGTGTAAATTTAGCATCTGTGCATTGGCTTTGGGGATTACAGAGTTGCGTCGTGTCGTTTGTCGTCGTTTACCATTGGCCTCTTTTGTAGTTGCCTTCGATGGCAACGATTCATCTGTGTCAGGGCCCGCTTCTGTGTCAGGCTCGGGCTCAGGATCAGACGAAAGCTCATGTTCATGTTCAGGTTCGGTTTCATCTGCAATTTCGTTTGCGTCATCAGCCGCTGTTGTGGCCTTGTCTGTTGCCTGTAATTTCTCTGTGGCTGTTGCTAATTTTGTGCGAGTTTCTGTTTCCTTTGAATTGGGTTCGGTGGCCTGTTCGCGCTCCTTGCGCTGCTTGTCGCTGTTGCGGTTTATCTGGGCCTTCAATCGCTTTATGTCCTGCATGAAATCATCACGTTCAACTGGCTGCTCTTCCTGCAGTTTGGCCTTTTCACATTTATACCTTTCATAGTCGTGATCGCAGCTTTCGAGCATGGCAAAACATTTCTGGAGTTGTTGTTCTGTTTGCTTATTGGACATATCGCTCATCGAGACATGATGCTCCTCAAGAAAATCCTCAAGCACGTAGTTGCGTGCACGCTCGCGCTGCTCCTGAGTAGCCGTGGAGGGCACATTGCTTTTGCGCCATTTGCGAAAGAACATGGCGAGCATGACGACTCCATACATGCAGTATGGTTTCACAATTAGCGTCTTTACCAGCTGCCACAGCTCGGACCAGGCCACGCGGGCATAGAGCGGATTACAGGCCGACAGATTGGTGACAAATTTCACCTTGGCCTGCAGCACCCAGTGTGCCCACAATTCATAGTAGTGCATGCAGCTGTTGTCGTGCCAGTTCATTATGCCCGCCTTGCTCAGCACATCCACCAGCTTGACCTGCATACTGCTGGCAAAAAGCAGCGCCAGCAATATAAATTTCAGCGAGAAGTAATCATTCTGCAGCAATTCGTTCGAAGTCCGTCGGCTGCGCAACTGCCGTACTATGGTTATGAATAAGAGACTGAGTGAGACACTTAACTGCCAGGTGAAGAGAAGCTGACTGTTGCCATGCGACAGCACATAGGCCATGCAATTGCCAAGCAAGTGGGACAGGAAGTAATCAAATGCAAAGGCATTGGCCACGCCTACAGGCATTGAGCTTATATTCCACGATGCCATCACAATTACAATTTGAGTGGTGAATATGAAATTGGAGAACTGCCACGAAAGCAGAGCACATGCCGTAAACAATGACATCACGAACACCTACAAGATGACAATGACAATGACAATGGCAATATCAAGAATACATCTCGATTGGACAGAGACATTGTTTACTTACCATTAAAACACGTGAGGTGTGCTTCTGTCGATGCAGCACACGGCCAATACAAATGCACAGATAGAACATTTGCAGGAATATAAAGGGAAACGCGAAATTCTCACGTGCCAGCGGTCTCTCGTAGATCTTCGCGGCGAAGCTGTGAAACATTAAGTAGGAAATCACGCCATATATGCCACCAAATACATTTTCGCTCAACAGCGTCCCATATAGATAGAGCACCAGCAGTGTTACCCCGCCCATTAGCCAGACGAACTCAAAATAGAAATGCATGGGCTGGACGCTGGGATTAAAGCCGGCGCGGACAATGTGAAAAAAGTAGCTAAATATGAAGAAGATATTACATTATAATTATCGATGATGATTACATGTCGCGCTTGCATTTGATTGCATTGGTGCACTTACGCCGTAACCAGTTCCGGCAGCACATAGAAACGTTGCAAGACGTTCACACTGTGGGGATATTCGATATCAGTAACGTTCTTCAACTGCTCATAGCCATGCCAGAAGTTTGGTCCATCAGCCAGCTTCTTGTAGAACGTGTAATAGAGGGCATCTTCGCCTCGCAGCATAGATTCGCGCTCCAATTGGTTGAGGTGGCGCAAATTGGTGCGCGTCTCGAAGATGACGCGCACATGATGCATATACAGAAAAAAGAAACCCGAACCAAAAAACCCCCCAAAAAAAAAAAAAAAAAAAAAAAAACCTAAACGAATAAACGTTTAAAATGGGGAAAAATAAGTGCTAAGAACATTTGTTTATGACATTTTCCTCTTGGAAGAGATAAGGTAGAGGTAGATGAGGTAGAGGCAATTAAGGCTGCTGCAACACATCATCACAGTTGGTAATTAAGTAATTAATATGCCACAATTTACAGCTGCGGACAGTTGGAAGAGATCAGCAGAGATCTAAGATCAAGCTATACTCACATATTATATGGTATACATACTATAACACTCACACAAGGTCTGACTCGAATTTGTTATTCGAAAGTCTATGGAATTTGTTCTATTATCACGGACGGTTTTTTCTATTTTTTGTTGATTGATTTCATTTAATTTGTTTTCGACCATTTCCGTTTCCGTGGCCCAAAGCAAATGTACAAGAACAGAACGACAACAACAACAATAACAACAACAACAACAGCAACTATAGTATGTGTAGTTATTTTGAAATATAACCATAAATAACAAATTCTCTGCTTATGGTTATGTAGAATAACAAATTATATTCATTTTTTGTTTATTTGGTTTTTCCTTTTGGTTTTTTTTTTGGTAGATTTCACTTGGTCTCTTGGTCTAACAAGAGACGTCAAGTTAAATGCCAAGTTTTTCAATTTTGCAGCAGCAATTTAATGACTAAATGTGTGTGTGTGTGTGAGTGTGAGTGTGAGTGTGAGTGTGAGTGTGTGAGTGTGAGTGTGAGTGTGAGTGTGTGTAGATGGAAAACTTGTAGAATGCATAGAAACGACGACGGCGTCTCAAAGTGTTCAATGCTATATCAATAACAACAGCGATCGCACTCTCAGGCCGCCTTGTACACCTGCCTATGCCAAAAAAAAAGTTAACAACAACAACAATTATCATATGGACTGGCCTGGCTTGGCCAGGGCTAACAACAACAACAACAACAGCAACACCAACAGCAGCAGCAACCACCACAGCGCTGCGCCCAAAAACCCAACAACTTTTAATTTCAACACATTCCAGCCAGCGACTTGGCAGCAGTTCAGTACGTGCGACTTGACTTTCTTTGCAGCAACAGCAGCAACAGCAACAACAGCAACAACATCAGTAACAGCAACAGCAACAGCAACAGCAGCAACAGTAACACCAACAGCAGCAACAACAGCAGCAACAACAGCAACAGCAACAGCAACAGCAACAGCAACAGCAACAACATCAGTAACAGAAACAGCAACAACAACAGCAACAACAGCCACAGCAACAGCAACAACATCAGTAACAGCAACAGCAACAACATCAGTAACAACAACAGCAACAACAGCAACAATATCTGCAACAACAGCAACAACAACAGCGCTCAAATATAAAGTATGCAGCTAAGGTAGTGTGCGTGTCGCTCTCTGCATGTGCCTATGTATGTATGTGTATGTGTGCATACCTGTTCAGCGGCAGCAACGACAGCAACAGCAGCAACGACAGCAACAGCGGTGGCAACAGTTCGAGCCAAAGTCAGTCGATAGCAGGCGGCCAAAGCGTTGAGACGTCGTCGTTAGCAGCGGGACGCGTTCATATATATATAAACATATATATATATA
>JBANCZ010001014.1:0-25839 GCA_037040025.1 Sphaerogastrella javana | reverse complement strand
ATCCCCTCCTGATCGAGAATATATATACTTTGTGGGGTCTGCCACGCCTCCTGTGCCTCTTATTTGAGCTTCTTTTTCTAGCTTTTTTTTCGATGGTGCTGTAGGGGTATGCTGCAGCTGCGTACCTCGTTCTACACGGTAAATACGTAGATACATGTTGCCAGCACTTGAGCAGCATGTTGCTCTCGCCTTTAGAGTGGACCGCACTTGAAATATTATTAATGACGATTTTGGCGATTTTTTGGCGATTCTGGCTGTTTTTTGCGATTCTGGCGGTTTTTCGGCGATTTTGGCGGTTTTGGTGGTTTTGGTGGTTTTTCGGCGATTTTGGCGATTTGGGCGGTTTTTTGGCGGAAGGGCACTGTAGAGGCAGAAGGAGTCGTGGCAGACCCTACAAAGCACATATATTCGCAATCAGGATGAGTAGCCGAGTCGATTCTGCCTCTTTTTTCGCTTCTACACCTACACGTCGTTCTACACGGTAAAAAATAACTTTTATATGGAAAAATCGCATGTAAGTGAGGCACTGACGTCCAGGTTAACCCTACAAGGATGCCCTCGACAATGCCAGGAGGACTGGTAATTTATGCAGAGGCGTGCAAATTAATGTAAAGGTGGACTCCGGGGTGACATTGCGGCCGCCGGTGGTCTCGTGGCTCCGTTACTATCCAGCTGCCGGTCAATGCTGACCGCGCTAGCTGTGAACAGAAGTGACTTCTTAGTCTTAGGCTTCGACTACAGCTACTAAGATGGCTCATTAGTAGAAAAAGCACACTACCACTGAGATGCGAAAGGGTTGTATGCAACCAATATGTTTGTACGGAGTGCAGATATGGGACATCGCAGCCAAATCCAACTACAAGTGTATCCAAGTCCTACAGAACCGTGTACTACGGCAAATGACAGTCCCTGGTTTGTGCGTGGCACCACACTCCATAGAGACCTCAATCTGCATACAGTTGAGGAACAAATTGGAATGCACACCAGACCTGGGACGTTAACCATGGGAAGATGACTCTATTTATATTTGTATTAAGATTAGGAGATTTGGCTTGAGTTAAAAATATAGCCCTGTGTTGTTAAGGTTCATTTTTACTGCTGTACGGATTCTACACTTAAAATAAAATAAATACTAAAAAGTTTGTTCAAAAATGAAGAACGTAGAATTGCAAAATAAAATTACTACATTTACAAATTTGAATAAAAATTCAAAATTCTTACACATAATTATTATTCCAAGAGATTTATGTAGATCTATCAACATAAAATTCGAATGTCATTTTAAAAATTTGAATTTGAAATAATTCCATGAAGCTATATCACGTATACACGTAAATAAAAAAGTCAGCACAATAATCTATACAAATATTTAAGATAAAATAAGTGTTATTTATATAATATATAGATATAAATGTATATTATATAAAGAAACAAAAGAAATATATAAGGAAATGACAACAGCAAATCACATAAAACAAACGACCATCGGAGGCCATCAGAGACCATCAGCAGAGTGGCTCGTGAGAAATAACTGACACATTTTGGATATAATAATCCCCCATCAGAATAAATGACGAGCAAAGGCAAACTGTCTCGATATATATACCGATATAGATACCATACACATATACACACTTAGCCATAAACAAATAGACATGCGTATATGTACATATGTAGTGTATAAGTATTGGATTTCTATCACTTTATTTAACGTCTTACGTTTATTTTCTTGGGTTTCAGATTTTCTTGTTTAACAATAATTAATTGAATAAATATTTATTTATAACATAAATAAAAAAATAATATGATCATTAGGAATAATCATAATAATTATCATAGACATAACATTAGGGGGTAATAACTTAGGCTTATTATTTATATCTACGTATTATATTGTATGTAGCATTACATATCATATGCCTTAGTCCACTTGTGTACGCTAATTGCCAGTATTGTATAATGTATAATGAATGTTTGATGCCAAATTTCAATTTAAATATTTAAATACATTATATATAATGTATATATATTTATATAATTTATTCATTATTTTTAGAAATCATTAAACAATTGCAAATCTCTTTGGTCTACAGCCTTGGCGGGTTTCCAATCCTTTTCGGGATAATCATCAAAGTTCTTCGTATCACCATCATGATGCACATCTGGCAAAATTGGGGGCTGCAAAATAGATCAACGAATTCAAATACATTAAAACTTTTGAAATCGAGACCAAAACTAAAAACCTCCATAAAATTCTATACATGGCAATGCGTAGGGCACTCCCACTTACCCGGAGGCACGGATCTAGACTATTAACACCCTTAGAGCGTGCAGAGATTTATAGGTACCGCCCACTAAAATGGACCCGATGTGGCCATTAATTAACAGCATTGCTCATTTCCAAATCTGATTTGTTTATTTGCTTTTAATTACGTGCATGCATAAAAATACATGAATCTTTCAACCCAAAGATTTCTCTATCCCACTCTCTCTATCTATATCACTGTAAATGAGGCGCACGTGTGACGCCCTCTAAATTTGAAATACTTTCTAATAGAATCCACATGCATGGGATAGTAACGTAGTGTTCTCTGTACTCACCTTTAGCTTCTTATTGTATACGTCATTCCAATTCAAGTGCTTGAACCAGCGATGCCTCTTAACGTCATCGGCGCCATTCTGAAAGAAAGACAAACAAACGCAAATCCAAAATTGAAAAATTAACTAAAATAATTTAGCATTTGTCGTTGGCTCGTGTGGCAAAAACGCGCGACAGGCTATTAAAAAATGTATATGCTCTATCGTGTGCATACCCTGTACATCATTTGTCGAGTAAAAGGATGGTTTAATTTTTAATAGAACCGCAAAGAAAAACTTCTAATATGTGATATAATATTCAAAATGGAAGGTTTTCCTAAAACATATTCATTTGGATTTAAGACCATTTATATATTTGTTATAATAAATTTAAAGATATTAGTTGATTCCCTAGGATAAAGTCACTTTCTACAGGATATTTTCATATTCGCGTCTCATTTGCGAAAGATTTGCAGTTGTTTTTCATGATTTTCGCAAAAATTGTTTTGCATTTGAATGTTGTCACAAGAGAAAACTGACAGCTAGCATGTGCATTGGGATACCAAACAGAATTTCATTCTACTAGAATTTAATTTTAATATGTGCAGCTCAATATTTAATACCCAAATTAGATTCTGATGCCGTGTATGGCAAGTGTAAACAATTGTCTAATAATATGCTCTATTACACGCCATATAAATGTGTCAAATGTAATGTAAGGAAGAAATACAATTATAGGGTAACAATTAAAAATTAAAGGGAATATTTGAGATACATCTAATATATATACAATATATATACATTAAAATATTTTCGAAATTCCACAATCAGAAATTATTTAGGCTTTCTCTCAGCCAGAATATTCAAGTTCGAATTCGACCGTATCTCGTAAATATTTGTATTATTTATTTTAAATTCCTTTTCCCAATATTACTTACCTTCATGTTTCCGAGTCGCTTAGTTCTATCATTCACCAAGAGTTTTTTAATCAAGTCTTTAGCAATGGGATCCATATGTCGTTCCCATTCAATTTTACCGCTTAATATCTTCTCATAAATTCCAAAAGGTTGCTCATCATAAAACGGTGGATAACCGACAAGCATTTCATAGATCAGCACACCTATACAATAAATTAAATTTATAATTTTAATATCATAAATAGATATATGATTCATATAGAGTACATACCCAAAGCCCACCAATCGACGGCTTTGTTGTGACCTTTGGATTGTATTATCTCAGGTGCTATATACTCTGGTGTGCCACATAGTGTCCAGGTGCGATCACGTAGCTTTTTAGCGAAACCAAAGTCTGTTATCTTCAAATGACCATCACGATTGATTAGCAAATTCTCAGGCTTCAGATCTCGATAAACAATCTGCAGTGAATGCAGATATTCCAAAGCGCTGACAATTTCAGCCGCATAAAAATTAGCTGGAGGAGTAGATATTTCTTAATTAGTATATCATAACAAATATCTAGAGTTACTTACAAGTTTGACTAGTAAATTTGCCCGCATTACGCAGATATGTGAATAATTCGCCACCACAAACATAATCGAAGATCATATATAGATTCGATTCATCTTTTGTTGACCACTCGCTGGAAAATAAATAATGGAATACAATAAATATATATAAACCATATATCGATGCATATATTGATATATTCTTACAGACTGATCACAAATGGATGACGAATTTCGCGTAAAATATTCCGCTCATTTTTGACATGTTCAATCTGTTTGAGGCGTATAACTTCGGTCATGGCCAAAATTTTCATAGCGCAATATTTTTCCGATATACGATCGCGACATAGACAAACACGCCCAAAGGTGCCGGTGCCTGGAACAAACACAAAAATTAAATTTCAAAATTAATAAATGTTAAAAAAGAGGGTAGTGCTGTAAACTGTATAGAAGCCCACAATTAGTCTTGGCTGTACGAGCACGCCCCATTTGAGCGTTGCAAATAATATGGTGCCATTCAATTAAATTGTGGGCGTTCAAAATACTATACAAGGTGGTTTGTAGTGTATCTCATCACTCTTTATACAAAGTATGCATAATTAGATTTGATTTCTTGTTTAATTTTTCATTTCATTTATTTACGAACACGTTTTGAGGTTAGCTGACTGTGTGCAGCTCGATATCCGATACGATTTTCTCAACCTTGAATCTGAAATTGGGCTAACGACCAGCCACAGACAGCGAAAGAGAAGAAGACAGCGAGTAAGACAGAGAGAACAAGTCGATTGGAACGTGTATGCATCTTGAATTACCAGCAACTATTTCAAGCTTAAACGAAAGTCAAAGCAGCCGGCTAAAATGTTTGCTACGCTCACGCACAGTGGTACGAGGGTGTGCAAAAAGCACTAATTCAAAATGAAAAAGATAAGGTTAGAAGAAGGCGGGAAAAAAAAGATCTATTTTAAGATACCTAAATATTCTTCTTCTTAAACATACCTAAATATTCCTCCGTATTTTATTTATTAATACTTAAAAATATTATATAAATAAATATTTAATAAATTAAAACAGAACTGAAAATTATTTGCTTGTAAAAAATTTCAAAATGGATTATTATGTTCAGTTTAGATTGAATAATATTTGAAGTACAAATATACAATTGCATACCACTGTGTTTAGTTGCTGCCAGCGCACAGTGAAATTTCTCATTGATGCTGGTTATCGTGCTCTGGCGCTATTTGTTTAGCTTTTACTATAACAAAACATCTTACAAATTGATTCGTCTAATAAATCAAAATCATAACCAACTGCTCGATTGTACTCAGAGCAGCGCAACGGATCGCATCGTATCGCATCGCACATCTTTTACTTTTTTTTTTTTGGCAATTTCCAAATGATAGGAGAAAAATGTTTTCCGCTCTTGCGTGTTTCATCACGTTTGCGGCTTTCCATCTGTGGCCCACACTAATTAGGCAATGATGATTTTCAAATGTAATAACAAAGCGAATACCCAGCACGATTATTGAACTGCAAATGTAGCCAATGACAACAGCAACAACTGCTTTTAGTTGTGACACGACACGTGGCGTTCGGATTTTAAGAAGTACTATATGGGGGAATACAAATATGCCCTGCCGTGCTGAACGTACAATTTTGTTTCCTTTGGGCCCCTAGGTGAAGGCGTTGACTCACCCAAACACACGTGTTGGCACCTGTCGTTTTGGACGTTGGGGTAGATGGTGGCATTACACGTGAAAATGAAAGCAAACAATCTGGTAGACCTTATAATTAATGGATCTCACTCACAAATTACTATTTCCATTACGACTTAAGGTTTGTGACTCAGCTAAGTACATGTGTGTAAATAGAACTTGATGCATGCTCAACGTGGAACTATTAAAACGAATATGATTCTAGGTCAGTTCGTGACTTCAATTTAAAGAAATGAAATAAAAGAGAGATCACGAATAATGAACCATATATTGAATTCATGTTTTACAATTTCGCAATTGTATAGGGTAGCAAATTTAAAAAAATAACAAGTATATATACATGGAGAGCAGAGTAAATTTTAATTTAATTGTGTAATTTAAAAGAAAAACCATAAAGTTTGAAAATTTTTTAATATTTTGATCATTTTGAATATTATTAATATTTTAAATATATTGTAATTGTATGCAGGGTATTTTAGCTTCAACTACTTTAAAGCTTCAGCATGTGAAGTAAAAGTTTGAGAAATTGGATGGTATTCTTCATTGTTCTTATCATTTGAATACTCTTCAAAATAAGGATGCAATGCTTTTGAAACTTTATATACTATACTTTATATACTAATTTATATTGGGAAGACCTACACAAAATTTAAAATAAATTGATTTGCATTTAACGTGTTATAACAATAAATGAACCGATTTTCTAATCAGAATCTAAAGATTTAGAAAATTTAAAATAATCTGATTTGACTGTACTCTATTCTTTCATTTACCTGTTCAGCAAACCTAATATACACTCTAATAATTTGGAGAACGACCTCTGATTAAGCGAAAGTATCAAAAACCAGCAGTATATCTAATTATGTGGGGAATTACCTGGCATAGTTCATTCACTAAAAGTTTTGAATCAAAATTCTCTAAACATATATAAAAAGTTTAGCAACTGCACATATATTTATATATGGATTATTAAACTATTTTTTGCACAGCACATTGTGTTTTTTTTTTTTTATCAATTTTCATTCTGTATAGCCTCTCAAAGAATGTTGGAAATTTGTATCCGTAGATTGGAGATTGTTGGTCATTCGCCGCTTGGCTACACATTTTTGTTTTCGCTACTTTCGCAAGGTGTTGTTGTTGTTATATTTTATTATTTTTGTTTTTTGCTCAACTTTTAAAACGTTTTTTCGCTATCTTGGACACATTTGTGTTTTGATAATAAATTTGATACAATAAAATTAGAAATATTTAAAAGAAATTCCTCAATGTGTTTTTGTGGGGGAGTAACATGCAGAATGAAATACCATAAGCGCATTTAAAAATTTTCGTTTGATTTATTTCTGTTGGTTTCCATCGATGATTATTTATTTATTATTTGCTAATTTTCAAAAAGCCAGAACCAAAAGGCAATTGTTAAAAAAAAAATCGAATTTGTTTTTGGCATATTTTATTAGCTGCTTACGAGTATTTATGTTTGTGCTATTCCCCCGAAAAATTTATGGCATCTTTTAGATTTCGATTTGTTTGCACTCCTGACGTTTTGGTTTGAAATGCTATTCGTAAATGGAATGGATCATTTCGTATAATTTAACGATCAAATTGTAATGAATGGCATTAATTGCAATTATAATATAAGTGGTAAAGTGTTGTCTGGAAAGTCTCATCGAGAGATTATACTATATAGAAAGCTGAAAGGCAAACAAATCTATCTGAAACTAAGGCATACAACTTTTCAAAAATTAAAATAATATTTTTTGAAATTATAGATATTTTATCTATACTAATAGACTTTAGTCTATATAATACTATATAATACACTCTATATAATTCTAATAATAATATACTAATATAATACTTATCATTTAAAAATAATAACAATTAAAAAGTTGATCATGTGTGTGCTTGCGAAATTGGAAAGTGCTGCTTGAGCGTTGTTTAAACTAAAATCGATGCGTCATTTCCCTCTCTCTCTCTCTATTTCTCTCTCTCTCTCCCTCTCTCTCTCTATGTATCTGACAGTCTGTCTCCCTCTTTGTCTATGGCTGTCTCCCTCTGTCTCTGTCTGCTAGACAGGCGTTGTTTGACAGCGTTTTGGCCAAGTGAAATTTGTGACAGCTTTGGAGCAGACGGCAAATAAAAGCAAGACGCTCTAAACGGCGCACAACTCAAATGCAGACGGCCTAAACCATCCACAGCCGTAGCCCCAGACGCCGCCACCAGCAATTAAAGTTGGCTACAACAAGATGCAAGTGTGCGAAACCAGTTAGTAGCTACTGTGGCAATGCGTAAAAGTTGCAGCAAAAGAAATGTGCGAATTGCAAGAGCAACAACTGCAAAAAGTGCAAGCAAATCGAAAACGCGATCATAACTATACACACTATATACCCTGCACCACAAATCGATATATCATTTATCGATGTGCGTAGAGTTGCGTATATACATGGGGTATATGTATATATACGTTGAATATACCTCAAATTCTACACAAACTTACAGAGTATGCGTGCAAGCTGAAAAACTCTTTACATCATACATGGAGACAACTTTCTATTTAATGATGCGACCATTTCATGTGCGGCAACCCGGCCCTGAACAGGTTCAGTTCCCGGTCTCTCAGTACCATTAACATTACCCATGCCCGCTCCGTTTCCCAGTCCCATTCCCACCATACCGTTCCAGTTCCCGTAAGAGGAATGGCAACAAGAAAAAAAGGTCATACAATGGCTGAATGCGTCTTGTCCGTCTGGGAGAGAGAGACTCTGATTGATGCTGTTTATTTGCTTTGGCGAGCAGCAATGCAATTCTTTCTGCAGTTTTATTGGCAGTTTCAGTTTTTGTTTCTGCTCGCAATTCTCATAAATTATGTGTGCCAAAAGTCAAAATATACTTACAAAAGAAACTATAACGAATTTTGTTTTTATACTCAATTTGAGAATTGTTCAAAGGGTATCATAAATTGTAGTCAATAATATTCGCTACAATGAATTTAATACTCTATTAAATAATTCTGAAAATTTCAATGTATAAATTCCAGTTATTGTTTTCATTGTAACAATTGATAGGGTATTGATTATGGCTATCGACTGCAGTCTTTTCGACCTTCTGTAAATGCTTAATGGAAATGAAAACTTGGCATAGGCAGATGGATTTGCCTTTTACGTATACCCTGTACTATAATTGAAGAAAATGTGTAATTGATTTGTCTAAATTTTAAAAGTAATTCAGCAATGGGAGGGCGAGACAGACATACATATGATTTTATGTGCTATAAAACTTAGATGGAAATGAGATGAGTGTTCAGATATTATGGATGTTCACTAAGAAATGTGCTCCGCATTTAGTGTAAGCACTAAAAGTTAGTTATACTAGATCATAAATTATGCAATAATAAAATGCACGTAAATTGCAGTTCTCTACAATCTTTAAAGTTTAATATATCAAATAGTAAGGAAGATTACGGACTATAAGGATCATATAATAAAATAATCAAAAATTGACAATACATTGTTTGGATAAATTCCCTTTGTTATTCATAGTCTCAAAGTATATGTTAAACTTAATTGTACAGTAGATTACATATTTTTAAAATTACGTCCGTTATGGACATTTCAAATAATAATGTATTCAATTTGGAAAAGTGGGAGTAGTAATTTTGTAGCTGTGTACATTTGGGTAAAAAATTATCAAATCATCTATTTAAGTACAACGTAATATAAATATTTAATAAGTTTATTTTGAGATGATCTATAAATATAATGAAAATTATTATAATAATGTTTCGGAAAATTACAAAAATTGTATGACTTTTTGACACACTGAGCTAATTTATGTGGGTTTGCACAACGGCATTAACATGGCTGATTTTTGCTTCATAATTTGTTAGATTTACGACATGTGGAAAGATGGGGAAACTTTGGTGTAATATTGGCCAGTTGGCCGCACGGCTCACACATTTTCGCCGACTTTGACAGGTTTTCTTTTTTGGTTTGTCAATCCCGCAACCCGATGTGCAATTTACACATCAGATGAAATAGTGAAATATCATAAATCTAAAATCAAAAACGTATAAATACGAATTTCAAATCGTAGACGTAAAAGATACTCAGTAGAAAAGGTGAAGTGAGGTGTTATGATTTAAAAATTATTAATAGACAAAATAAAAACTTTCAAATAGTTGATATATAGTCGAACTAAAATGTTTTGTTTTATTTTTTTCTAGAAGATATATTCTTTCAAAATGAATATATGTCACACTTTGAAAATTTTTGATTTATTTATTTACTGGGTATTATTCACGCATGTGTGTGGTCGTTCTGCTCAAAACACCATCGAATTTTCTTATATGCAAAATGCATTTTTAGGTCATTTTTATTATTATTAACAACAACTTCGACAACACGAACGACCGCAAGTCGTATGGCAAATGTTAATAACGCAATTTTTATATGCTCTTTTTCGTTCTATAGTGTTTCGAGAAAAATAGGAAAAATAGGAACAAGAAAAAGACATGAGAAACGCGACGAGACAAGCATGCAAATGTGGCACATCGCCTGCGATATCTTATGATACCCCCGCAACCCCACTTAACCCTTAGGCTGATGCCTAGACATATACATACGTCTTGGGGATGTGGGGACAGGCAATTTGGTGTAGCTAAAAGAAGAGCGAAAATGTAGAAAGAAAAAAATATTTTATGGCATTTAGCCAAATAATAATTTCTATTAAAAATTTGCATATAGATTTTGCTCGAAAATAAAAAATTAAATTTGAACATTTTCTGATATTTCTATATAAATTGTTGCTTTTCAGATTGTTCAAGCTCAACACTGTGAGACGCTCAAAAGTTTTCCATACGATCATTAATTTTTCGTTGAATGATTTTGTCTTTTGGCGGTATCCAAACCAAATTATTATATTGTATTAGATGGTATATATGTAGATAACATGTCTATAAAAATGATCGCACTTAACACACAAATGAAAAATGTGTAAAAAATGCATATATTTATGTATATATTCAAGAACAACCACATTGATCCAAAAAAATATAAAAAAACAAATTTAAACTATATTGAATTATATTTTGTAGACACAACGACGACAAGTCTTCTTCTTATTCCTATATCTTATTGATGTTTTTGTTGCGGTTTTCTCAAGAAAATCGCCGAAAAACACATGTGGTTTGACTGCTTGAACGAAACGAAACAAAAAATTAATTGATTTCTATTATTTTAGAGTCCATTTATGCTAAAAGCGCTAAATAATACGATTCGATTTCAAGAGGCCCACACCAATGGCTTTTATTTGTCTTGTCTGGACACTTTTATGATGCCAAAATGGATTTGAATTTCCCCAGAATTTTGCGTAAATATTTATCTCCACGCATTTCAATTCATGAGGCTCATGAACAGTAAAAGGATTGTTTTGTAGACCCTGTGTTTTTATGATTTGTTTTGTTTCTGGTCGACAAGGTCTTTGCGCTTTTGCACTAAAGTTCGGTGATCTATGGCTTACGAAAAATAAAAGAAGAAAAAATGGCTGTGTCTGTACAAATATTATTAAATGAGACGAATTATTTCGAGTTTCGACTAGTTTTTGCATTGTAATTTTATTTTCATGCCTTGACATTAATGGGACAGTTTGAATGTGGGCAAAAGGCTTTCAAATTTCATTAAAAAACTATTCAACTTTTCATTCGCAAATGAATACTAAAACAATGAAACTATTCAAAATTGTGTTGAACATCTTAAATAAATATAATCTATTGTTAATGAAAACACAATGCAATTTCAGAATATCTGGAAAGCAAATACAATTTAAAAGACTTCTTGAGAATTTGCATGAATCAGTTAGTAAATCACATCTAAATGATAATATATTTTATGTTTTTGTTTTTAATCTAAAAGTCATTAAGTAGAGAAAACACCAAAAAAAAAAACCTAAACAAAACTGCACAAACAAAAACATGTTTGTTATTTGCACGGCAACAGGCAACAACAATAGGGAAAGATAGGCAAACTGTTTATTAAAATTTGGAAAACAATTCCACAGAAATTTCCGGCAAAAAAATTACCGCCAGTAGCTGTGGCAGTGGCAGTGGCAGAGTTTTATCACCTGCTGCACATTTCACAATAGACTCGTAAAAGCATCAACGGTGGAAGATCAGACCATGTTTTGTGGCCGTGTTCTGGTTTTGGGGTTTCGGGTTTTGGGGCATTGGGATTTTTGTGGCGGGCCAACTAATCAATGAAATTTTAAACAAACATGAACTTCAAATATTTATAATGAATCTACAAGCACAAATTACTAATATGAAATTTTTCGAAAGTGTAGTTTTTCCAGATGATATTAGTGTAGTGTTCTGTCCAGTTTCACTTCTCCCTCACACAATTTTTGCACTGCTCCTTCTTTATAATTATCGAAATCATTTGTGTATATTATATTTTATAACGTCTCCCACACCAAACTCAATTAGACGCGTGACTCAATCGTCATTACTTCTGCCTGGGGCATGCCGTTTATACATTCCAAATTTCCGCTCGAGTTTATTTACTTTTACAAAGAATTTTTTCTTGAAAATCTTCGTAACGCAGTCGATCGCAATCGTATAAGGTTCTATCTATGATATTTTGTTTAAATTGAATGCAATATTACTCATGTAGCATGTCTGGTAGCGCTTTATTGTGGCATAAAGCGGAAAAGTGTTGGATTATTCATACATTCAGTGATGCATCAACTGATGCTGATTGATGCTTTGCTGAACGAATGGGTATACTGCCGGAATAGTATAAGGTGCAGTAATAACTATGATTGAGTATTGAAATTATGCGAATTAAATATACAATTTTATTTAAACAATATCATTATAAATATAAAATATAAACATTTTTCCCTGTATATATACAAAAATCTCTATTAAATGACACCCGACTGTTCTAGTGGCTAGTTTTGAACTTTGGCATTTCGAAGTCATTTTAATAATCCGAATAATATCTTTGAAAATTCCCACATGAACAGTTTAAACCATAACAATTATTTTTATTACATTTTTTTATGTGTATATTTATTTTCACTCGCGTTCGCTTTTTTCTTATCTTACCTGAACGCAAAAATGAAAATCGTATTTCAAATATTTATGACCACATTTTTTTATGCATTTCTTAATGCTTTAATCTTGTATTTGCGTTCGGTTTTGTTCTGTTCTGTTCTGTGTTTTGGGATAAGAAGCTTCTATTAGTTTTTATTGTTTTTATACGCAAATAAATTCTTATTGATTACGCAAATTGAAAGGTGATGATCAGCGTACCATGCCTTTCGATCTTATATGCATGTTATGAGTATTTCGCACCGCAACAAACGAAAAATAAAACAGCAAGAAAATCATAATAATTGATTTCTATTATATTTCGATTCTTGTTGCTTGCGTATTCTCGAACCAAAACCGTTTAATTTAGTTTGAGTATCCATTTAATGCAATATAGTATATAGTATAGAGTACATATAGTACTATATGTACGATTACTTTATATACACAGATCTTTATTTAGACTGTGAATGAGCATCTACGTAGCTAATGGTAATTACTAGTCTGTCTTCTAATTACTTTTTATTTGTTTTTCATTATTATGACGTACTCGTAAAGTACTAGATAGTATATTGTTTTTTTAATTCACAAAAAGTCATTCTAAATTTAGTAAACATTGGAATAATACTCATGGTTTTTATTTGTGTTTTAAATGGTATAGAGTATTAGGTTTTCATTCGGCTTAATGTTATTACTTTCTAGTCGATTTACCCCGTCTGAATGACCGTCTATCCATCCATATGAACAACCTAATTTAAGAGAGCGAGCTCACCAAATTTGGTATTATGATACGTAAACGTATATCCCAATGTAACTTTTTTCGCTTTCAATGTAAGTTACACTGTAAAAGATCATCTTATGGTCGACTCAGCGTACGATTAATGTATATGTATGTGCGATATCAAACATTGGAGCTTTCGGTGTGATCTTTCTTCCTCTATCTCTCCGTAGAGCGACGGAGCTTTTAATGTTCTATTGTTAGACCCTGTGTTTAAAAAACCCAAAGGGGTCTATTAACTTTGTGCAAAATCGATTTGTGCGTAACAGGCAGAAGGAGGCGTGGCAGACCCCATAAAGAATATATATTCTTGATGAGGATGAGAAGCCTAGTCGATTGAGCCATGTCCGTCTGTCTGTCCGTCTGTTCTTACACATCTACTTTTATATCGATTACCGATATAAATTATCGATTAATGCTATTGATTATCGATTTTAATTATTTTTATTTTAATTTTGTTTTTCGATTCATTTATTGCTTGAGCTTTCGCTCTAAGCCCCTTGTAAAGCAAAGGCTGCTAGGGACTGTGAGAAGAAAATACTCTACTTTGATAAGCGTAGCATAACTGCTTAATAAAGCTTCCATATGTCATTTGAAAAGCATTGAACTCTTAATGTAAAGAGTATGCAAATAAAAAGGAAAACGAAGAACGTCGCCGAAACTACGAATATGTTGGTAGATGCTTAAGCTGTAAAGTAGTTGTAACTAGAATGCCCTACGTAAAACACAAAATCTAATGCAATATAAATATGTAAATATCCATAAAATAATTATAAAATTTAATAATATGTACTATATATATATATACAGAGTGTTAAAAACTACCTTGCATCTCTTATTCTTATATTCACTTTTCTAAACTTTTACAATATTAATTATTTTTCTCTTCACAATATTTTTGATAAGCTAATGTTATCCTATGCCATTTGCAAATTGTAAGTGAAAACGATCATTTGAACACATGGTACATGGTTCGAGATCTCTGTTCTATTGTTTCTTTCGATGCTTTCAAGTCGCCTTGAAGTCGCAAACTGACCTAGAATTATATTTGTTTTGATAGCTCTACTTCAAACAAGCATCAGCTACAAAAACAAATAAACAGGAACATATCAAGTCTGCGTGGTCGTTAAATCGAACTAAATATACAGCTATAACTCAAGTTGAAGGTTTCAAAAATCTTACAAGACTATAGCCAACAGGTCGAACTGGAGGTCGAACTGGAGGCTCGCTTGTCAAGTTTTGAATGAATGTTTTGTTTTGTATGTTTTTGGAAGAAACATTGGAACATGTGTTTCAGCAATGGTGTGGATGTTCTTGGTATGTCAAAGAGAATCCAATGGTAAATAATGGGTAATCTATATAAAATATCATTGAGTGTTCTCGAAATAGTAAATGCAGATGTAATCATTGTTCAATTACTGTATAATAACATAATATATCATGGTTCTATACTTACCAACAGTTTTAATTATTTGATAATCATCCAGATGGTATTTGCGCACACCCTTTGCAGTCTGGACACTGCTACTCTCCTCGGACTCATCGTCCGTCTCCTCGTCGTCAGTTTCATTGCCATCGTCCTGGTCGCTTTCATCCGAATCGTCATTGTTGGTCACAACATCGTCCGTGTCATGACCAGCGGCATCCTCATCAGCATCATCCTCCTCATCCTCATCGTCGTCCACCTCGTCCGCATCATTGTCCACAGACGTTGTTGTGGCACTGCTGCTGCTCCGACTGCTTACACTGGCACTGACACTGTGTTTCTGTGACATTGGTGATTGTTTCTTCTGTAGTTGTTGCTGCTGTTGGTGTTGCTGATGCTGTCGGTGCTCTGCTGCTTCTTCTTCGGTTTCCTCGCTGTAATCCGATTCCAAGGGATCCGATGATTCACTCGAGGCAACACTATCAACTGTGGCACGTCCCAATTTGAATGTGAACGTTGTCTCTGTGCTAATGTCATTTGCTGTTGTTGTTGTTGGAATCTGTTTCTTCTTTGACGCTGACGTCATCATGTTGCTGCTACTATTGCTGTTGCTGTTGCCACCATTTCCGGCTGTCAATTTTGATGTGGAGCTCCCCGACGATGTCTTGTTGCTGCCGCCCGTCAGCGGCGAGCAGAAGCGCGCGCAAGCTGCTGTCGACATTGTTGCAATTGTTTGTTGTCAAAGCTTTTGCTGCTGCTGTTGCTCCTGTTGCTGCTGCTGATGCTACTGTTGCTGCTGCTGTTGCTATTGTTGCCGTTGCTGCTGTAAGTAAAGGGATTGACATTGGTTAGTTGACATGAAGCTGAATACGAAATGAAAACTTCTGAATAAAATGGGTCTATTTATAGCGACCAATGGACACTGTAATAACTTTATAGAAGAGGCCAAAAGAGGCGTGTCAGTCATATAAATCTGTGATAAAGACTTCATAAAACAACTATGTTTAGTATAACGCTTATACAATAACTATAATTTTATTTTAAAATCAATTTTATTCGAAATCCTTTAGCATTTTGATATTAATTTCAATAGGATTTATTTAGCAATTAACGAATTTTTTGTTTAATTGCATATTGTATTTTAGTTGTGTACATTTCGTTTAATATTAATTTAAGTACAATTTCAGCATTTAGAATATAAGTTAAGAAACTTCAGATCAACTTTATTTGTATTAGTTAAGCATTTTAGGAAGAATTTTATTTGATTGATTTATTTGATATTTTTTTTAAAAACTCTTTTAGTTATTCGAGTTTAGTATGTAACTTAGTTTCGGTTTTTGCCTACATCTTAAATTATAATATATACATGTTTATATATTCCAAAATTTCCAACTAGAGCTTTAGATCTCAATACTATAAAACATTCTAAATATGTATATGCAAACAAAAATTACACTCTAATACTTAAAGACTTAACGGTACATTAAGTGCTAGCATTTAATTGGGATTGCTCTCCTCTAAGATTTACGCACTCCAAATGCCATTTAACGGCTCTCACTCAGGCCCAGTGCCATCGAGCAAGGGGTATACGTATATAGTATATATAAGTCACATTCTGGCATTGTCTATGCTACACTGGGCTCTGGGTGCTATTTTTGTGCCACTTTGCATGGTCGTTTAATTAACCAAAACGTTGGCTTCGACAGGAGATGAGGGGCAAGGGCCAAGGCATCTTTTGTGTGTTTCGGGCTGTCAGCTTTGGACGTGCGCGTAAATTGAAAGCGAAATGAAATTGCTGCAAGGTGGGCACAAAGCTGCAGGGTGGGATGGCAAAAGAGATGGAACAAGAGCGCGAGAGTGAATGATAGAGAGAAAGAGGGAGAAATATTGGTAGTGAGCGAGCGAGGGGTAAGAGCGAAGGGGTTAGCACCTGAGGGACAATCAACAAGTGTCCCAGGGCCCTAGAGGAAGTTGACAAAACGCCAGCGTCATACAGATTTGGTACAGTATGACAAGAGTACGTAAAACGTAATGAAATTCAATATTGGAGTGAATGTTTAATATTTAAATAATTGGATTGAAATAAATTTGTTACATATTTAATTAAATATGTATTAAATTAAACGTTTCCTTGAATAAATGTAAATAATATTCAAGTGCTTCTAATATTAATAATTAAATTATTGAAATAAGTTGAATTAAATTTAATATAAAAGTATAAAATTATTTCTAAATAATTTAAATACGCTTAATATTAATTTGAAATAATTGTAATTAAGCTTATTTTAATATTTTATATACATTTTTCAGACACAAGCAATGTTAGTTAAACCTTTGGAATCTTGGGTTCCATTAACTGACGAAATCTTTAAGCAGAGTTACCACAGTCAATCAATTAAGTTAAACTACTAATTAATTGCTAACGAACTAGTGACTAACTAAACTACTGACTTTAAGTGAATGCCAGCGCATTCATTCCTTTGTTCCACATTTTCATTTGCAGAGCAAACAGACGAAGTGAAAACATATATACTTCATTGACCTCACGTCTACCGAAGGCCCAGAGAATTGCCTTACATATATGTGTATGTGTGAGAGAGGGAGAGAGGTAGGGTACACTGCAAACAATGTTATAGTATATACTCACACTGCATCAGTCTTTTATCATTATAATTTTATTAATAATAATAAAACGCAGTGCTGATTCAATTTTATGAGAACAAGCACCCGAGGGAAAGGAGCATAGAAAGAGAGGGGGTGTAGAGGCGTGCGCAATTCACTGCAAGCCTATTGCTTTTCTTTATTCTCCTTCATCCTCCATTGCCCCATTTTCATTTAGTGTCCTTAATGCCGAGATGCATTTAATTGAAAAGTCCAGTCCAGTTCCAAGTTCTCAATTGGCAATTGTTCATACAAATGCGCCACATGTGTAAAAGTGTAATGAATTATAGATATCAAAGTAAATATGGACGATAAGATACCCTCTAAATTAAGTATAATTGAGGTTATATTAAAGATAATTAACATTTCGTTAAGAGGTCAAATTGAAACCAACCTTTAACGAAACTATATTCTACTAAAAATTCTACTATTAAGTTTATTTAAATACCATCCTACTTTTGTACTCTCACAAAGAAAAATATCAGAACGTGAGTACTGCATTGTTTATGATTTCTCAGCATTCAGTGCAATTGTATTTAATGGGTCTAGGGTGTAAAAAATCAATAGCCATTGCTACAGTTAGGCCTGAGTGGCTTTGTTTAAGCATTACATACTCATATCTGGGGCATGTGCTGCTCAGCAGCTCTTCAGTCATATAATGGCAAAATGCCTTACGATTCTCTACAATCCGTGAAATAATATACTATATGTATACTCAATACTACAGTATATATATATCAAACAAACACATTAAACTAGACCAAATAGCAAAACCCAAATGAAGAATGCAATATGAAGAATGAATACGTTTATAACAATAGTTCATAGTGTAGCTGAGATTCATTAGTTCGTTCACATATCATAGCTACATATGTCAAGGTTGAGTTTACACTAGACCATTTATAATAGTTTTCGGAAAAAGGATTGGGGCTTGATGTGCATATTGATTGTTGTAAAGATGACGACAAAGATGAATACATTCTGTATTTTGAAAATGCATAGTTTTGTCTTTTGAAGTATTGAATTTAAAGTTTAAAGTTTGGAAATGTATTTTCGTATAAAATATTATATAGAGTACTATAATAAATAGTATTATATATATAGTATAATATAATATATAGTATATATAAATAATATTGTATAATAATTAATATGAACTTAGTTTACGTAAATTTGAAATGAATTTGAAATAAAAACTAATATTGAATGTATTCATATTCTTATGCTATGCGGCAACATTGAGCATTCAGTTAATGTTTCGACTGTTTACAATTGTTGTCAAAATGTTATGCTTGTTTTGTGTTATTCTACTCTTAATTACAGACAAAAAAAAAAAAAAAACATACAGCAAGGTGGCAGGAGAGCAGCAGAACCATATTCATATGCCATATACGAGTTTAGTATGAGTACTCATATATTCATTTTATGAACGTCTGCTGTCAGTCAACATTTGTTTATGTGTGAGAGCTTTAAAACGCAACTAGAAGTGCGGAAATATAACTTAAAGTTGAACGTATATATGTGTGTTTGTATGTGTTTTATTTTTCATTTTGTTATTGTTTAAGAACAATTTTTCAAAGTTATTGTAGACAATCACTCGCGCTGTAAATTAGCACAAAAACCAACACAATTTTTCGTCTTTTCACACAAAATTTATATATATTTATCTAAATATATATAGGGGTGATACATATATAGACGAATATATATCAAGTGGAAGGAAGACCAACCTCAGCTAATCGTTGGTGATCCCGAGTGACTACATTTGCCCTCCCCATACCCTTCAACCGTAAACACCTTGATGTCTACAAATGCCAAAATGGAAAAATCAAAATGGAAATGGAAAATGGAACATTGAAAACTGAAAATTGAAAATTGGGGTCGTTCGTCCGCTGACTGTTGCTTGGCAAATGAATATATACTGAATATTGCTCAATCTTCCGGTGCGGTACGAATCTTTCTTCTTATTTAATTTGGCATATTGAATGTTTGCTCATTCAAAATTTAAGAGGTATAAATAAACCGAAACCTCATAAAGTACCAAGAGAGGTAAATACGTATATATATACAAGTAAAACTGGAGTATATTCATATAAACAAAGGATATCTAGAGCTAAATTCTACTATACAAAAGGTATTAATGCATTGTTTTAAATATTTTATTGAATGATATAATAAAAACCTTGTTTACTCATATTATTTATTAACAAAATTATTTTTTTAATATATTTAAATATTTTTAATATACACCTAATTATCTTGAACTTTAACAATGATTTCACATTTAATAAAACCGTATAGGAAACAAAAACATAATTAATAGAAATTTTATAAGATTTAGTTACTTCCAGGAATTTTCCGTTTAACCATAATAATATTTTGACTGATTCAATGGGACAAAAACTAATTTATAACAAAATCTTGTTGATTTTATTTATATATGAGGCTAAGAAAAACAAATTTCCCAACGGATTAAGCAACTATACCCGTGGGACTTGTGCCAGAAACTTATCACATCGAGCATATATAGCAGATCGTTGGCCCTGATTTATGTTTCGTATAGAAAAGATCTTCTTCTTCTCTCTCTTGGATGGAGAAGAAAAATAAAGAGAATTATGTGTGCGTTAACCACTTGAACTTTGGTGCCCAACAAATTTGAAAAAAAACAATTTAAATTTATATTTAACACTTGCAACATTTATTATTAATTTCCGACAACGAGAGTTTTTTTTCTCCCTCCTTGCAGCTCATAATAAATTGGGTTATATATTAATTAAGACCAATGCGATATGTAAGGTATAAATTGTAGCATGTTTATGTCTATAAAGACGCCACTGCAGCGCCCCCTGTTGCCGTGAATTACAAACATTTAAATAGCCAAACATCCAAATGGCCAAATAGCAGAAACAGCTTGAGCGTCATATCAGCGTCATCTCTGTATTTTAAAGATTTTCCAAAAATTTTTACCGTAGGCGATTATTAATGTGCTCAATTCGAGAAAATTTGGTTTATCTGCAGGTTGAGGGCAAAAAAAAAAAAAAAAAATACAGAAACAAGACGCAGAGAGCGAAGAAGTAAATTGAAATTAAAATATGAATAAGTGTGACCATATTAATTAATGGCGTTGCATTCATAAACGTATCTTATAATATTGCACATTATTGTAGCCACCGTATACTCAGTCGTAGAGTCTGCACTCATAAGGGCCAAAAAAAAAAGGAAATCGTACAAAAAAATGGAACGCACTCTGGGCCATAATAATTAAAAATAATGTCACCAATTATAGCCGTAAAATTTACGAACCGGCAAATGTTTTCTCAGCATATTTGTACTTTGTTGTTATTGTTTTTGGGGTGCGTGCACCCCATTAGTAAGGGAGTCCAAAAAAAAAATATATATATATATATATATATATATATGTATTTATGGCATTTTCTTGTTTTTATTGAGCAAATACACATATCCGGTGTCCTTGAGCCAGTTCTCAATTTTCTTTCATTTATTTTGGTGAGCTAAAAGTGCGGCTTTTCGCTAAGTTTTTCTTAAATGACCCAATTCTTTCATAGAGTCAAACAATTGAAAATATTCCTAATTGGATTGACCAAATTTAAGATAAAGTGTGCTTGATTTTTACTAAAAAAATATTTATAAACTATAAAATATTATGAAATGGTGAAGATCTTTTAAGTCTAGAAAATATACCTATTATTTTGTATAGTTTTCATATCATTTTAATTCATTATTGAATTGGCTAAATTTAATTTAAAGATCTCTTGATTTTACCTATTAAAATTTATAGATTATTATAGATCTTTTAAATCTAAAGAAAATTATTATTCCATAAGAATTAATTAAACTTAAAGTTTATGTGCCTAAAAACTATATATGCCCCCATATACAATCTATATTGTAGTACTATATATACCCCTTAATACCATAACCACTTTGGTGAACTGTTGGCCATAAATTATGCAGATATGTAACATCATCTACATCTGTCACTGTCGGTTATTCATAAATTAACGCTAATAATCTTGCCGGGAAGCTTATCACACCAGTTTAGACAACAATTCCAGGTAATTAAGTACCATAATTAAACGAATCTCAAAATGTAATTGTGCGATTAGACGGAGAGTCGAGAGTTTTGTGGAAAGTAGCAACAGAAAAAATAAGAAACATTTATAATCACAGTCTAAGTATTAGCGTTAGTATTTGTTATTGTATTAGTTTTTAGTTTGTTTTTCTTTTGGTCTGCTTGGGGAGTATAATGAGCGATTACTCACCAAACTAAATTTCCAAGAGCCAAAAATCGGTGCTGCTGCGGCCCACGTTCTACGCCAAGAGCCGCTGCTTCTTGGATTATTGCTCTTGTTGTTGTTGTTGTTGTTTTGGTTTTTGGTTTTTCAAACGATCTGTATTTCTTTCTATACTTTTTGTTTTCTGTCTGACCGACTTGTATAGGTGTATATATGATTTTGTATTTTTCGCTGGAGCAAAATTTGAACGCTTGCGAAATTGTTAAAAATAAATATTGTTACTGTTGGCGTGCACGAATTTTCTTTTATTTTCTTTTCTTTTCTATATATCTTTCTTTTTCGATTTCTTTCCGTACAGAAATAAACTAAACACTCAGCTGGCCAGCAAAACCATATAGCATATAGGGTACAACTAACACTTATATTATAATATAGTAGTTCACAGTTAAAACGTTTTCAGTTTTCAGTTTTCCTCTTTTTATTGTTGTATTTTGTTGGAGCCTGTTTTTATTGTATTTCGGTTTTTCTGTTATTCTGGTTTTCTATTTTTCAGATTTTTCTTTTTTTCTGTTTCTTTTTTTTGCGGCTTTCAATTGTGTCACTTTTTTGTGGGTTTTGTTTTTCTCTCTCGGGGAGACAAGCAAAGAAGTACCGCTTGGAACTGCAAAATGTTTTGGTTTTTTTTTCCCTATACGATCGGCTGCTTCTTATTATTGTTGTTGTTTTTATTACTGTAATTGTTGTAGTTGTTATTGTTTTTGTTGTTTTTGTTTTTGTTGTTATTATTGTTTTGGAGATCTAGAATATCCGGTTTGCATGCGAAGAGCCTGGACTTGAGGCCTTAGCTGTAGCTGCACTTTTGCACAGCGCAGTCTTAACAATTGCAAATATGCAAATTTTTTCAAGCAATACAGTTTTTATTTATTTATTTATTTTTTTTTTAAATTCAACTGTATTAAAACATTTAGACAATTCGCTTTGTTGCGATAATTTTCTATGATTTGACTGTTAAATGTTTGAATATAATTTTGCTTTTGCTGCTTGTCGTTGTTTTGTGCTTGACCAGCCGCTTCCACGTTTTGCACGAAACTGAAACGTAAAATCTTGCGAATTGCCAGTGCCACCAGCAACAGCAACAGCAACAGCAACAACAGCAACAATAACAGCAACAATAACAGCAACAGCAACAGCAGCAATAACAGCAACAGCAAGAATAACAGCAGCAACAACAGCAAAGGCAGAAACAGAGCTGGCGGCAGCAGCAGACGTAGCAGCAGACGTAGACGCTGTCGACGCCATCGAGAGATGTTGCTGATGATGATGATGATGATGATGATGATGATGATGCACACACATGCTATAGAGAGTGGTTGCTGATAATGATAATTATTATAGTAGTGATAATGATAATGATGATGTTCGGCGTCATAATGGGAATGCTCTTGATTGTTGTTGAGTTTCATTGTTGTTGCTGTTGTTGCTGCTGTTGCTGTTGCTCTTGTAGCTGTTGTTGTTGCCGATGTGGTTGTTGTTGTTGTTGTTGCCGTTGTGTTAACGTTATTGTATGTTTGTGTTTGCTTTTAGCCACATTTACGACGGCATGCGTGTGCGTCTTTTGGAGTGTGTGCCACATGTTGGAGGCAATAACAGCTGTTGCTGCTGCCGCTGTTGCTGTTGCTGCTGCTTCAGGATCGCTGAAAGTAATCAACTTATAATACACATAAACAGCTAAAGCTTTGGCGCATAAGCATCAAAACGTGGCAAGGCTTGGTGTTGCACATCTTGACTAAATTGCCGCATGCAACAAACAGAGAGACAAAGAGACACTCAGACAGAGAGGCAAACAGACAGAGAGAGAGGCAAACAGACAGACAGAGAGACAAACAGACAGACAGGTGTGGTGTCACTCAGCTGTTTGTGCGTCACTAAGTGCTTAGTATCTTAAGCAAAGGCTGATACTATGGTAACAGTATGTTAATACCCTACAATCTGTTTGTAGAAGACCATTTGAAAAATACCCTATAATTTAACAGCTTTCGTAGCGCAGGAATTTCTGCAGATTGCTCCAAAACAATATATGACATAAGTTAACTATATAGTTAGTAGTAAGTGTATTAAATAGTGTGATCATAGTATATGGAGAGAGTGTATTATATAGAATGAATTATATAAAAAATACCCTCAAATAAGGATGAATATATTACATAGAATGAGTATAGTATATTGAATATCTTATATACAGTGAGTATAGTACTATAGTAGGGTAGGTATATATATTTTAAGGAATCAATATTGTAAATAGACTTGCTGATGGACTAGAAAAGCTTTTAACAGATTTTCTTAAGTAGAAGAGCAACTGCTGGTCGAATAGACGCAACCATGCTGTAAAATGTTGAAATTTTGTTATAGTTTATGTGTTTGCTTTGGGATTCAGATTCTGTGCCTTAAACAGAAGTAGAAGACGTTGAGCCTCGTTCCGAGTAAAGAGTGCGAACAGTTTGCATGTTTATACGCTGATTTTCTCTTGTGTTTCGTTTCGTTGTGGCTTTAATAGAGCGTGACAAGGTCAGGTAGGCGTCAGGCGTCAGGTTGGCTGCGTGTGAGAGGCTCATTTGGGTAACGCTCCTGCTTTAACTGTTAATTGTGGCCAACACGTGTGCAACATTGTATGCAAATGTCGCAAGTGCCACTGCTACTACTGCTGCTGCTGCTGTTCCTCTTACTGCTGTTGCTGTTGCTGTTGCAACTGTCCAAGGGCAAGGACTTGCACGGTTAGCATGGAATGCTTAAATTTCAACGGTTTTATGCACAAAATGAATTCATTTGAATGTTTTTGCATATATTTGGATTAAGAACAAACATTGTAATTACTTATAGATTTCTTAATTAAATTAATAACATTGGATATGCAGCGATAATGCATATGCACTTACCAACAGCAATTACTCAGCATTTTGTCGTTAATTAGAGACGTTTTTAAATTTGAATTTCGCAGTGTTGCCGGACTGTCAAAACGAAAACAGGCTGCGAGAGTTGCCACTTGGTTTGAATGAGGAAAACCAGAAACCGCGATAAATAAATATTGAACAAATGAAAATTAAATAAAGCGCTTGGTATTCTTGGTTAACTGTACATAACAAAAAAACATATATCGAAAAAATTAATAAAGGAAATGTATATATAAATATATGTAAATGCATATAAATAAAAACAACTATATTTATAAATAAATAAAGATTTATAAATCCATGTATAAATAACAATTCGATAAAATAAATAAACAAATATATAAACAAATTTATTTGTTATTTCATTAAAAATTTATTTATTGTTTATTATTTAATTATACTCTTTAAGTAAACTTTTACTGTAATATATAAAGTTGAATGTGATTGAATACATTGAAAAGTCTTTAGTTAAGCAGCTTAAATTATAATTTGTAATGCAATTTTTAATATGTATAAAAATTTAAATAATTTAAAATCAATAAATAAGTAAATAAATTCATTTTAAATAAATATTAATTTAATATTATATACTAACTAATAATACTATATAAACTCGTAATATTATATAAAAAAATTTAATAAGATACCATAAAATTAATTAATAATTACCATCAAATTTTAAAATTTGAAATGCTATTTTAATAAGTGAACGCCCACTGTTCAAAATGAACAGCTGTTGAAGTCAGAGCTGCCATCTTTTAAGATTCAATCGGGTGGCAACGCCAGTGTGCCAGACCAGCTGCGCGCAAGTATACGTATTCGCCAAAATTATAAATGAAAGTATAACAATTATGCAATTATTTAAACAAAAAGAAATGCGAAAAATTCTCAATATTTGCAAATGCAATAAATTGCTTCAACTGCTAAAT
>JBANCZ010001013.1:0-25884 GCA_037040025.1 Sphaerogastrella javana | reverse complement strand
ATAAATACCTCAATGTGTGAGTGTATATGTGCGTGCGTGAGTGTGTGTATGTGTGTGTGTGTGTCTGTATGTGTGGGTCAGTGTGTGTGTAGTGGCTGAGCACACTTGTCAGCTGCTGTCAGTACAATGGCATCGAGTGCAGTCCATGGATTTCAGCACTTTTCAAGCAACTGACAATAAAGCCATACAATTTGTTGGTTGCAATACCCCAAAACTGCGAACCACTTCACTTGCAGTTGCCCATTTTTATTGCACACACACACACATACACACAGACACTCATACATATAGAGACTCTTGGCCATAACTCACCTGGCCATCGTTATCCTTGTCCGCTTTCGATTTGAGACCAGTCCAAATTTCCATCATCACATCGTACGTCTCCTTATTCTTGGCGTTATCCTTTGCCCAGCCACGCAGCTTGCACACACGCTACAAAAATACAAAAATACACAAAGCAAAATACAGGGTATCCGTTAAGCAAACACAAAAAACAAAGGCAACATAACACAAAAAAAAACCCAAAAACAAAACAGGGAAACAAGCAGCAAAATCAAATAAAAAAGCGCGCAGCATAAATTGAGTTATCAGTTACGAGTTGAATAAACAAGCAGCATACGAGACTGCAGTCGAATGTGCTTGACATAAATGCTTCAATTATTGACGATTCTTATGAATATTAGTTCATTTAATAACTAATTTTTTATAATTATTATTCTCCAGACATTTAAATCTTCATGTTTTTCATGGATGTATGAAAATCCTTTTCTCTTTTTTATATAACCAAATACTCTATACAAAAATTATTAGATTATTATATCTTAATAAAATATAATGCTTAAAAATATCCAAATTGATTAAATTACTTTATGAATACAAAGAACCCTAAATAAATGTTCAGACACTTTCGCTTAAATAATAATTCTCACACAAATTTTACCTAGTTCTAGGCACTTTAGGCATCTATTTGAGCACATGAATGTAATTTAAACATATAGAATAAAAATAAAACTTTAATGTACATAAACGTATGCTACCTTTCTTTATTTTTAGTGCATCGGGCAGCGCAAAAGCCACTGGCAAGTGCCAAGGGAGCATGCAAAAAAAAAAAAAAATCAACAGAGTGCCAAAAAAAAATGCCATGCAACTTTGCAGCATTTCACATTGTTGCACTTAGTTTGAATTGTTCTTGTTATGGTTACTGTAACAGTTACAGTTATTCTTATTGTTGTAGTTGTTGTTGTTGTTATTTTGACTGTTGTTATTGTTGCAGCTGACCATTCGATAAACATCATAGTTTTTGCATATTTATCAGTCTCTGAATGCGCTCTCTATTTTGCTTTATTGCCCTATTTTGCATGCGCCCACACACATGCCACGCCCCCGTATTGAATGTGTGTGTGTATACACATATGTATGTATATATGTGTGGCACTTACCTCGATGGCTAGCTCAAAGTCCTTAACATCAATTTCGCCGCTTTGGTTCACATCTGTAGGTTTTTTTGTATTGGCCCAGAGCCCAAAAATTTTTGTTGTAGTTGGAGCACGTGCAGCGAGCATAAAGTTGTTGCATGTTGCATGTTGCATGTGCCCAATTGTGCAGTTGGTTGCAAGAAAATAAGATTGTAGTAGACATATTAATACAGTTTAAAAGTAATTTTTGGCGCACTTCAAAGCCAAAAGAAGGAAGTGAAAAGTGTGTTGCCTCAGTTGCTTTGGTTGTTGCTTCTGTCTCCTATTCTTTCGTTTTTTGTTTTTTTTTTTTGTGGCAGCAACAAAGTTGGCGTGTCATTAGCACACGTTAAACTACAGCAACTTCTGCTGCTGTAACCGTAAAGCTATAGGTAATGCTCTGGAAAAATTTGCCACTTCACAAAATTTTCAGTGTCAAGTGCTCTTGGTTTGGCGTTTTGGCTTGGCGTTTTATGTGCAGCTGCCACTTCCGCCGAATGTGGCAAATAGCCAACGAATATGTATGCTTGCCACTAGTTTTTAAATGCCACGCGACGGCAATCAGTCATCATCGAATGCCACTCAAAAAGGCTGCGGCACTTGCCTTTGATATGTGAGAATGCAACGGGAAAAATGTTGCCTACTTTTGAGCGCACTTTAAACAATATAGTTTTGCAGCTCTCTCTCTCCTTTTCTCTCTTTCTCTCTCTGTCTGTCTTTGTTGTTGCACTTGCCACAATTGGCATTGAGCTTGCCACTAAATTGTGCTGCAAGTGCTGCACATTATGGCTAACTGCTGCCACGAGCAAATATATGCAAATATGGCAAAAAAGGGCAAAGAAGTGAAAGAGCGAAAGGGAAAGCGAATTGCTGCATGGGGAATAAAAAAATAGTGAAGCTAACATGTGCTGAAATTAGCTTTATTTTATCTAGTACAGAGTTAATTTCATTTATTTCCAGATAATACTGTATAAACAACATAAATTAAAACTCTGCCATGTGCTGCATGCATAGGTTCTAAAATATTTCGTATTACATTGCGCATACGACGTGTTGAGCAGTGTGAAAAGTTACGAAAAAGGAATGCAAACTTTTGGTAATTCAAGTCAAGACCATGACTTCATGGTAATGATAATGTTAGTTTCATCAATTGTCAAAGTTATCTGAAGTGGATTCAGCACTCGGCATATGCTGAGGGAATAAATTTAAAGGCTCAGACTTGATGTTCAAACTTTTGAATGTGTTTTGGGTTTCGGCTGTAACTTACGAACGGAAAATAAATAAAACACTACAAACATAATATTTTGATTTAGAATTTCAAAATTTTTCTACACAAAAACCTTGAACCTTTAACCCAAAAATCAGAAGAAATTTGTCGGAAGCAAAAAATAAAGAAAACTTAAAAGGAGAAGTGGAATTTGGAGGGACTACGTATAGTATAATCAATTCATGTAATATAAAATATAATACACCAATACACTAAACAAATTCTATAAAATATAATAAATCTACAATCAATGGAAACTATAATTTGTTACTTCCAAGTTCGCATTTCTAATTGTAAACTATTTATTAACTGAATTGCTGATTGTCAGCTTGAAAATAGCCAAAAGCAGCTGGAAAGTGTTCATTTCAATTTGGATTGAATTGCTTGATATGCATAAAAATAAAGTATATATATAGCTAAACTCACATATAGCAAGTATATGGTAGACAATACTTACCAAAGAACACATTGAACAGGAAGAGCAGCTTCTTCTTGCGAAAATCAGAGATGGACATTTTGTATTATTGTTGAATTTAGTTGCGATACAGAGTTCCCTGCCTGGTGCACAGCTGCAGAAGTAAATGACACAAAATCAGTTAGAAAATGAAGAGAGAATGCAAAAGAAAGGAGGAGAAAGTAGAAGGGCTAGAGGGAGGAAGCGAAAATGCTCTAATAAAATACATTGAATGTGAATGGGCGAATGAATGTGTTTGGCGAAATTTAAAATGCACTCAATTACGGGCGGCAATGTGGGCTGGGGCGTGGTTGTGGGCGTGGCAGTCAGCTTAATCTTGGCTCGTAAAAAAAGCGGAATCTAAGGGCTGCTAATAGACTGAAATATCCCCGCTCGCTGCTCGGCTAATACAGCCAAAGGGCAATAAAATAAAACAGTCTAAGGATGCACAAAAGGATGCGCGCGTACTGTCAAGGCAAAGCTAATGGCAGCAGCCTTGTACGTGTGTGTGCGTGTGTGTGTGTGTGTGTGTGTATCTGCTTGTATGTGTGGCATGCCTCATTTAGCCTTCAATCAAAAGCAAACAGACAGCAGTCAACGAGGCCAAAGGCGGCAGGCTAAATAAGCATAAATATGTGTCATAGCGCAAGACACATATATTACGAACGAGCATCGTTTGGGGTGGCATGTGGCATGTGGCAAGCTTTAAGCCAAGTCATATATGCCTTTTGTTGCCGCTGCAGTTGCCCGTTGCATTTTCAGTCAAAGCGCAGTTAATCGTTTGTGGCAAAATGTTGACTTTAGCACACTTTAAGGCCAAAACCAGAGAGGGAAACAGAGACCAAGACCTAGTCTGCTGCTTTTATTTATCAACTCAACTGAGCAGAGCTCAAAGCCAACACATAAAAGTCACAATAATCACAAAGAACAGTCGGTAGCAACAGACGTTAAAGTGACCTAAAGCTAGACTAAAAATCTCACCAACTATAAATCAGTCCTTCAATCCGGTGAAGGTAGCCAATTTTAGGAGAATGAGTGTTAAAAAATATTGTATTTTAAATTTAAATAAAAAAGGAAATCTACATGCCAAGTTTAATTCTTTAAGCTAGATCGTAGACCAAGATCTTTACGTTAAAATAAAAAACGGCTCTTTAACATTTAAGTTAAGAAAGACTTTATATGTACTAAATTATTAACCAAAGAGCCTATTGGCCAAAATTGATATGCCTAACTCTTTCTCTTGCCAAGAACTACATAATCGAACGAAAAGTATTCAATTATTAAACCTTAGGAATGATTATAGGAACTAAAATATAAACAAAAGAGTCTATAGGCCACATTTTTTAGGCCTAACTATTTCTGTTGTCAAGAACTATATATTTGAACGAAAAGTATTCAATTATACTCCTCATGTGATCTATCATATATGCTCGTGTTTCAGAATGCACACTTATTATACCCCATTTTCATTGAGTGGCGGCTGCTTAAAGGAAATTGCAGCATGTCATCTGGAAGAGCTGGAAAAGAATGCAATGAACATAAAGACGCAACGACAGAAGCCAAAGCAGATTTCACCTTGTCTATAAAACTGAACTACAACGAGAAAAAAAAGGAAGAAACTATAGCGTAAACATAAACATTTTTTCTGCTTGGCATAATAATGCAGCCTGGAAATTAAATGAAATGAAATAAAATGAAATTGGATATTTTATAAAGGCAGCAGAGCACAAGTTGCCAGCTTCAAGAGGTTTCGCATCGAAATGAGACACTAAAATCCAGTTTGAGTTACCAAAAAAGTAATATGAAATATGAGTGCTCTATGTGAATGGTTTAATTTCTTTTATATGACTATTTTATGTGCGCATTTTTAATAGTTCATAAATAAAAGTTATGTGTTATGTATATATTATATGTGGTAAATAAATATATATATATGTATAGATATATTCCTTGTTTCGTAATTAGCAAACATTATGACACCCAAAATGCTTTTTGTTGAAGTACTTCAGCTAAGCCCAGAGTGGGATATGACTTGGCAAAATATGATTTAGTTTATGAAATATATAAAATATATGGTATGATAGTTTATATATTTAAAATTATGAAGGGTATTCTTCAAATAATTAATGTTATTTTTAAAATTATGAGGAGTTTCATTTATATTAATATATACAAAGGACTGTAGGCATATTTAATTTGGAATATACAGCTTTTATAACATTCAGGTCTAGACATTCATTAGAAGGGATTGCGAATCTTAAAGATTATTTTAAGATATATTTTCAAATATTAAAAAAACTGATTTATATGCTTTATATATCTCGGTCAAGGGTACCATCTATTATAAAACTTTATTTGAATTTTACAAAACGTAAACATTAAATCTTGAAACTGAATTATATATATTCAATAGTACTGACTCGACTTGCTTCCAATTGACCATATATGGTTTATCTCATATATTATAAACCAAGCAATTATGTTGATTAATGTTTTCGTTTCAAATGCTAATTTATGAAATTTATTTATGAATAGGTCAAAAGATACTCCTTCAACATTGTTGAACTGTACGTAGACCAACAATTGTTTATATAAACAAATGTCCTAACTGTTTAGGCCTCCAATCTGCTATTTTGCATAATAATTGCAACTGACTAATTAGAAATTTGCGACGAGCTTGAAATAGTTTGAACAATTTGCATTTAGATTTAATAGACACACATATAATCTGTGCATATGAAAATGAAAAATAAATGAATGCAATTAAATATTCATGCGCACGAGCACACATACGCACAATTGAACATAAATACACTCACACACACACTCACAAACACTCACACACACTCATACAACCTGTCACAGTTCATTAACTGTCAACGCATGTGGTAATATTTAAGGCTGTAGGCAAAAATAAAAAAAGGGAAGAGAGAAAGAGGGAGCTCATAATGAAGCACGATAAAAAGCGAAATTCAATTTGCAACGGTTAACATTTTTGCACATTTCCACAATTCCCGATGTAACGTGACTCAAATCAGTATATTCTTTATATTGTTGTGTTTCATTTACCATACACACACTCACACACACGCACACCCAAATGGCAAGCACTTAACCGAGTCACAATGAAGGTCGTATTGCCATATTTGCAATTGCTAATTGAAAATGAAATTGTAAACCCTTAAATAGTCTCATTCTATATATATATCTTTGATATGGTATGGTATATATGCTGTGCAGTTATGCACACATTATGCTATAAGCGAATATAAATAATTTAATAAGCGCACAAAATTGAATCGCCTCTTTTTGTGTCACAAGCATAACGCATACGCCACGTGGTGCAGGCAGTGGAAATGCGGTCGGTTGGTTGGTTGTTTGGTTGGTTGGTTGAAAATGCGTACAATTTTTGGGGCTGCCGTACTGCATAAATATTTACAGTGTTGCCACACTTCACAGTGTGTGACGCTACACTTGTTTACTGAACATTAAGCCATAAAGCTGCGCATTAATTACCAATATCAATACTCATGCGCCAATGCATAAAAAGGCACAAATACCACAGCAACCGATGTAGCGCCTTGTGGCTTGCGGGTTGTGGGTTGTGAGTTGTGGGTTGTGGGTTCTGGGTTGTGGCACGTTGGTTGCGCTGGCCTTTTGAGTGGTAACAGTGCCTGGGCCTAAAATGATGCGTTAATTAGTTACTTTTTCCAGTTTTTTTCTTTCTAATAATGGTTGTCATTTTTATAGCTACGTTGCGCCCATTAAGATTTGTCATTAATTTCATAATTATTGGCCTCATATTGGCCCATAAAATTTATTCATTGACACGTTCCAAGAGTCCTGTTTAGGCTAACCACTCTATGGTATTTTTTCGGTGATTTTTGCTCTCAATTTTTACGAGATTTTTTAGTATGCAGTGTAACACATATATTATAACTAGTAAAATCAATTGTATTTGCCTTTAATCTGCACACAAAGTTAATTGAGTTATCACACATTCATGAATATTTATTTCATGTTTATATTTATGTTATTGCCCAAAAAATACTTTGCTATTCAAATTCAATTAAAATGTGTTCGATGCGTCATTTAGTGTGTATTGTTTACAGAGAATTTAACAAAATCAATGTCAAATATTTATTGTTATTTTGGCAAATTTTGGAAAAAAGATTTATAGGCTCAGAGAAGCCTAAATATTTTTTGTTGGCATTGACGCTTATAAATTTTAGCTGTCATTTGTCTATTCAGAAATTTTTTGTATGGTTTGTTATAATCAATTTAACATAGTATCAAGTGGAGTTGGCTGCGTCTGAATGAAACTATAACTAACCTAAGAGTTTTTCAATGAATTTGAAATAGTTGGGCGAAGACCAATAGAAGTAGTTAAGTAAATCCTCTCTAAATTTATGTTTCAAGTGAAGTTGGGTGCGCTTTAAACTCAATCGTATAAATATCTTTAATTTAGAAATTCACTAGATTCCAGAAACGAACTTTCGTTATGTCCACAAGAGTTTTCTTTCTATAATTATAAAGTGCGACTCTTGCTGTCGCTTTCTCTTTCTCTATAGAGTTGCAGTTTTCACGAACTACGTGAACTTAGCTGCGCTTTAAATTGTCTTCAATTGATGTTTCAATTTCAAGTCCAGATAGAGAGATTTATTACACCTTACAAACGGACTGCAAACTCTATTCGCTGTGTAAGTACACACATTGTCTATTGGGAGTGGCAACTTTTAGCCAACGCGGTTAAATGCGCTTTTATGTTCGAAGTGAAGTTAGCTGCGCTTAAATCCGTTTAAAATTAATGATTTAATTCGAGCTGCTAAGAAGCCAGACGCATTTTTTCGCGAATTTTTTACTTGTTTAAACATTATTCTCAATCGACTGAAGAAAGTTTTGTCAAAAAGTGAAGTTTGCTGCGCTTGTTGTTCATCCAAAATTGATGTGAAATTAATGTTCTTAGATTTAAGATTGAATTAAGCTTTGTTGTTTTGTCATTTAAAACCTATGCTAAACTCTATTAAAAATACTTTTTGTATTCATATGATCATCTATATTGTTTACTTTTTCATGCCAATAAAGTAAAGTTGGCTGCGCTTGAATTACTTCCAAATTAATGTCCAAATTTCACATCTAGATTAAAGATTAAGCTCAAGCTTTGAAATGCTTCTTTGTGCATTTAGACAATGAGAGTTGCAATTATTCATTGGGTGTTTGCTTTGTCGTTTCCAGCTTCAAGCTCTAAGCTCCCAGCTTCTGGCTCTACTCTTTTGCCGTTCAACAATTTACAATGGCCAGCTAATTACTTTAGCGATGCCGCAAATTTGTGCAGCCAATTTAAAATAATAGACAATGCGAGCGACCGTCTTTTTATGCACAACGAATGAGGCACGTCAGTCGCAGTCAGAGAAATTCAGCAACTGCTGTGACTACTGGAACTACTGTATCGTATTATATGGTACTATATAGTACAACTGCTGCTGTGTATGTGTGGGTCAGAGCGCAGGGCAGTAATTTTGTGTAATTTGCATTAATTTACATTTAATTTTTCGTGTGGGCGACCAACAACAGCACCAAGAACAAAAAGAGCCGCGCAATGCCAGAGGCAAGAACCCAACGATTTGGAGCTGGCGAGAGCAAGCGAGACGGTGCAGCGAGTGGGTGCAGCGAGTGGGAGCAGCGATTGTGTGGCAAGTGTAGCTGCTTTAGGCCTGCGGCGCATACAACGGCTGACCAAACAAAACGAAAGACGAGACAAGATGAAGGCAGCAAAATGAGCAACGGAAAATGAATCCTTGAAAAGGTTCACAGTTTCTTTTGGGGGCAACAACAATTGGCTATGTATCTGCGGTTGCTCCAGCTATTCTTTGACTTAAGTTTTTGGGAACTTTATGAACAAGTTACGCACTCATTTTGTGTATGAATGCCATACATTCATTCATTCATTCATTCACAAAAGGCGTCAGCATTTCTTGTGCTCTTCTCAAGCACAAATGGTGACGAGGGCCCCCAAAGACCACAAGGCACAAGAAGCAAGGAGCAAGGAGCGCATCCTTGGTATCCTTGCAGAACCCTGACAGGCAGCACTTGACAGTGGTCCAATGGTATGAGTACCAAAGCCTTTATGATACGCCTCAAACTTTTACCTGTTCTTTTGGGCCTCCTGTCTCTCACTCTTCCATTCTTCCACTCACTCTTCCTCCCACACTTTCACCCTCTCTTCCTTCATGCACTGCACTTTATTTAGTTGGTTTTTGTTGGGCTCGTTACTTGCGTTTTGTTCAGCTTCCTCTTTTTTCGGCTTCTTTTCCAAATGCGTTTTCGAAATTGTCGTATTATTTGTGTAAGTAACGGAACTCTTGCCACAAATACTCACACACACAATCACTCACACTTACACACACATACTATGGAACACACATACACAAAGAACACAATTTACCGTTAGCTTTGATTCTGTTTCTGTTTTGCTCTAACTGCTCCGCTCCTCTTCAAGCCTGTCTGCTCGGCTTCGTGCTTCGCTGTTTTGTGATGTTCGCTCGTGCCCAAGCAACGGCTTTTATACGCCCAGAACCCAAAACAACAGCAGCAGCAGCAGCAGCAACAACAACAACAACAACAGCAGCAACAGCAACCAACTACAACTACTCTCTAACGGCAGCAGCAACGTCAACTGCGACTGCGACGTCGACGGCGACTGTGACTGCGACTGCGCACAGTAGGGCCTCTGTGCAATGAGCTTTGCAGATATGGAATATTTTATGGAGTCCCATGATAAATGATGGCATTTTATACATAATAATTGGATAAAATAATATAATACAATATAATATAATATTTATTTTCGTTATATTTCCACTATAAAATATATTAACTTAAAGGGCTTTTTATTGTTATAGGTTTAAGGTTAAACAAATTTTAAATTTACAATTAAAATATAAACATGAATTTTTCTTAGGTCGCGTAAATTTTTTAGAGCACATCGAAATGCAATCTAGAAACACATATTATTATAAAATTTTCTTCTGAAGAATTTTCATAGTAGTTCAATTACTTAAAATACATTGAGAATTAAGACTTTTTCGTGGTTGTTCAATAATTAAAAATCAATTTTAAAGTTTTCCTTTAAGCTTATCCTAGCTACATATTTGCACCTGCAATGCAAGAATTCAAATAAAAATAATTTTTATTTTTTTTTCAAAACGTTAAAAATTTGATTTTGTAATCAAACATTTCAGAATACATATTAAAACCTTATATAAATAAATTCAATTAATATATATATTATTTAAAAAATATTATTTGGTTTTTATAAGCGTAACGAACATATACGGAACCATATTTAAATAGAAATGCATTTACCTATATATATTTAAAATTTGAAATAACATTGTCTTTTTGCAAACAAACAAATTCAGTGTAGCCCACTGTGCGTAGCTGCAGCGCTGCTGCCGCGCATCGTCCTTCGTTGGCGTCGTCTTTCGCTTCGCTTTGGGTGCTCTTTGTCATCGCACAAATTTTATCTTATCGCTGTTCGCGTCGACAGCGCAGTCAGCTTCAGCGTCAGCTACAACGTCGCTGTTAGCATTGCTCTGCACTGCAATTCGTTCTATGCTAAATGTGTCTGTGTGTGTGTGTGTGTGTTTGTGTTTCTGTGTGGTTTTGCTTGTGTTGGTGTTGCGCTCTGCAGTTCATAGCGTGTTCGCCACGTGCTGCGCTCTGTTGCTGCTGCTGCTGCTGCTGATGTTGCTGCTGATGTTGCTGCTGCTGTTGCTACTCTTGCTGCTGTTGCTGCTGCAGCTGCGTCGCTGCTTGGCGCTTGTAGTGGCGCAGCATGCGGCATTTTTGGTGTCAGCTGGATTTTTGCTAAGATTTAACACTTGCAGAAAATTGCTAATTAAATAAGATATATGCCAAAAAAAAAAACGGTTGCGATTTGTTGCTCACTGTTTATACTAAGCCATAGAGCACATATTTGATCTAAGCGATAAGCCCCAATCTTATCACAACTTCAACCTGTCTTCAGGCCATTATCAAATCACTAAACACTCTGACGACATCATTTCAGACCCCAAATTATCTTCCGACGTTTATCTTTAAACTGCAAACAAAGGTTAGCTAATCGGTAAAGGTATATTTATATAGAATTAAATATGTGTGGTTAAACAATGATATTGTGCTTGGATTTAGTTTGAAATATTAACTACATTAGTTCACATAATAATAAAAGAATAATATATTATTATAGATAATATATTATTTTTTTATACATTAAGCCAAATATGTCGAAAATGCTCACTTTGGAAATCCATGTTTACCTTGCTGTAACTTCTCTAAATGTTATCGAAAAATAACCAAATCTTTATCGATTGTAAGACAATAAGCTCTTAAATAATACCAAAAAGTTTGCCCCTGGTATCCAATTAGTCTTAAACATATGAAATTATTAACGATTATTAAAAAAAAACGACATGACTTTATTTCCCACCCAATTTATAATATATATACCACAATAATTTCTCTCAGTGCATGGGCACAAATGCAACAAATCAAAAGGTGCAAATGTTCTGGACAAATTTTTAAGTACAGCCTTGACACACACAGAGAGAGAGAGAGAGAGAAAGGAACACACACACACACACACACATACATTATTACATATGTGGGACTCGAGTGCTGCCAAGTGGGCGCATAATCATTAGGGTGGCTCTTTTTGCGCCATTCGCTTTCGATCAGCAGCAAAAGGCGCTGAAGTGGACCAACAAACGAGCGACCGGCCGACAGACCAAATAACAAACCGACTGAATGACTGAATGACTAAATGACTGAATGACTAAATAACTAAATAACAAAATGGCTGACTGACTTAATGGCTGCACTGGCTGCAGTCAAAGAAATTATATACGAGTATAACAAAACAATTTCATGCCTGCTTTACTTGCTTTTAATTATACAAGCCGCACTCACACACATGTATACACAAATTGTGTGTGTGTGTGTGTGTATGCATGTGTTGCTTATTGTCAACTCGCTGCTGAAATGTCGCTGCCAATTTATCAGCATGAAAAAGTGGCCAACAACAGACTAACACCACCCGCTGTGCGCTGTCACACAGCAGGCGCTGACAGCGTTGGTCCACCCTACTGCCCCGCCGCCATTACACCATGCCTCTCTCTCTCTCTCTCTCTCTCTCTCTCTCCCTCTCTCCCTCTCTCTTGCTCTTATACTCAGAGCTTCCCACTCCCCCACTCATCCAGTTTCTCATGTTTCGTTCAGTTCGCAGTTCCTCTTTCGTTAACTGCCCAAAATACAAGTACAAAGGCAGCGCCATTCCCCTTTCCACTGTTTCCTTGGACATGCTCTCCCGCTCTCCCGCTCTCCCATTCTCTTGATCTGCAGCTCTCACACTCTCCCACTCTACCACTCTTATTCTGTTCTCTTTGAAATGCGCCCAAAATTACAGAAACAATGCACACAGGCAGCAGACAGCAGGCAACACAGGCTGAGTGTTTCACTTCCAAAACGTTTCAAGCTGAAGCTGCTGCTGCTGCTGTCGCTGCCTCTGCCTCTGCCGACGCCGCTGCTGCTGCTACTTCTGCTGTTGCTGCTGCTTCTGCTTCCATTGTCTATTGCGGATGACCGTTTTACCAATGTTTCACACAGTTTCATTACGTTTCCTTTCAACTGTGTGAGTCTGTCTGTAACGCTGTGTGTGTGTGTTTCTGCGTGTGTGTGTGTGGGTGTGCGACGGTGCGTGTTAGAGTAGACAAATGTTTAAATTTTGCGGTCCTTTTACCTGTTTGCATCTCAAGTGGCCATATGAGTGCAGCTGCTGCAATTTCCACTGCTGTTGCTGCTGCCTCTTCTTCTTCTACTTTGTGCTCTTCTCTACTGCTGCTGCTCGCCTTGGCAAAAGGAAACGGATGTCGACATTGACACACTTTCAGATTAACATGGCTCAGAGTCTTAGCTAGGCCGACAAGCAGCTGCTGCTGCTGCTGCTGCCACATTCACAAATCCAAAGTAGATCAGTTCCCATAAACTAGGTTAAATAATTCAAAGAAATTTATATTTTAAATATTTCAAATATTTCACTTTGAGTATATTCCATGTAGAATTTTTTATTTAATTGCATTTTGTTTAAATAATTTAAAGAATATATTTGAAATATTTTCATATATATCATTCTAAATGATGAATTTTTTAATAATTTAAATATTTTATTTATAATATTTTCTAAGTTAAAGAATTTTATTTAATTGTTTTCGCAATTTTGATTTAATGAACGTTATATTATAATATTATTTTTTTTTGGGTGTAAAAAAAATCATATCATTCTTTTAAGAAATCGTTAATAATTCCATATATTTAATTGGATACCAGGGCCAAACTTTTTGGTATTATTTAAGAGCTATTGTCTTAGCTACTATCGATAAAAATTTGTTTATTTTTTGATAGAGAGAAGTTACCGCAAGGTAAACATGGAAATTAATAATTTTGAAAATTATAGTTTATAAGTTTTAGAAATATAGAGTTAATACATACAATATAATAATATCGTAATAATATGTATAATGTATATTTTTGAGATTAATTTAAACAACATTAATTTGTATATAAGGTAGAGAGAGAGATCTCAATTCTGACAACGGCTCTTTTAACATCTATAAATTTAGGGATTTTGTAGCTTATACTTTACAGGAATATATGAACACACGAAAATGCGTCTTTAGTAAGACTTTATGGGGTACACCTTAAGGTACTCCCTATGGTACATCATAAGGTACTACCTAATCCTAAGGTACATCTTGAGCTACACCTTGGATTTAACAATAAAAGCATTTAAAATGGTAGAAAATTGAATTCAAACTATAAGGAGCGGTCTGTTAATTGGTTTAAAACACACGCTAAAATATCAGCAACGTGTTTAACAAAGAACCGTTTTCCGGCACCCTGTGGTAATTAAATGTTCACGTCACGGCAGCTCAACAGCAATGATTTACTCAATTGCTGAATCGTTTAAGCCAATTTGTAGTGCAGTTACCATTATGCAAATGTAAAGTTGCTAACAATTAACCGTAGAGGGTGCTAAGGCCCTTAAGCCCATGAGTTCCTTCAAGTCGTCTTTTAAGCGAACTTCTCAGACGAATAACTTCAATCTTTGAGAATTTAAATTTATATATGATCTTAGTTGCTTACTTTATAGTGGTTTCTCTTGAAGGAAACCCAACTAAGCGCCCCGCTTAACCTCATAGTTTGCCCGAACATGTTCGCTGGCTTTCGAGCCACTGTAAGCGCCCAGGCTAAGAGCAGTTTTCAGTTTTCCATTTCCATTTTCTTGGTTTTGCTTTTTGGCTTGGAGCGTGTTTGGTTGTTGTCAGCGTTTAGGTGTCCACCTATTCCATGTTGTTGTTGTTGTTGTGGGTGTTGTTGGTGTTGTTGGTGTTGTTGGTGTTGTTGGTGTTGGTGTTGCCTTTGCCTAGTTGCTGCTTCAAGCATAAACGAGCGACCACTAAACGTTGTGCTTCAAACAAAACAGCAACTACAACAGAAAAAAAGAAAAGTAGAAGAAGGCAGCATAGGCAACAGTCACAACATGTGCAATGTGGGCGATGGGCGGTGCTAGGGCTAAGGATGAACACATGTGAGCTTGGCACGGCAGCAGCACGTTATTTACAGGCAATCCACAGGCCGCTGCACACACACACACACACACACTGAGAGAACCTCATACGGTACACAGACACGTTTTCTCAAAATGTTCTCATGGTTTTCCCGGTTGCACGCTTTTGTGCGGCCTTTTGTGCCGCGCCACACGTACTCACTCTCTCTCTCTCTTCCCTTTGGTCTATTTATTGCTCTCTCTTACAACCTCTCCTTCTATCTCTATCACTCTCTCTCTCTTTCTCTTTCTCTCTCTCTCTCTCTCTCTCTCTCTCTCTCTCTGTCTTTAGCTGGCGGGCTTTTGGCACACGGTGCTGGGTTCTGGGTGCTCGCCACTTGGCAATGGCAACTTGATTAGACCAACATGAAATTAAGTAATTTCGCCATATTGTTTAGCATTTTTGGCCCAACAAACAATGGCACACGGCAGCAAATGTAACAATAACAAGCACAAAAGGCACAAAAGACACAAACAACACGCCAAGGCACCAAAAGAATATGAGAAGAACTTGAAAACATAATGAAAACTCAAGCTGAAGATTCCACTACCATAAATGGTATATATGAATAGTGTGCGCAGTTAATGAATCAGATTTTACAAACATATACACTATGTGTGTATAATATATGTATTTATAAGTGTAAATCAGGAAACGTCTAGAGGAAAGTTAGAGCTTCCTGTACGGTTTTATCTATAGAACTTAAATGCACCTTAAATGTTAAATTGAACCATTGGGCAAATTTGATAATAAATTTGAAGAATGAAGTTAAAATTATAGATGGACTAAGTTATGGATAAACATATAGCATTATAGATATATAGGGTTCTGTTCAATCTTTTTTATAGATAGTTAGACAAATTTTAAAACACTTATCTGCAGTATAATTGAATCCACTAAATTTATCATTTAAATTATGACCTTATACTCGAAGCCATCTGCCTTACATCTATTACTCATAAATCATATTACAACAAACCTAGTACACCCCTCTAACTACCGAAGGTACTGGGTGTTTTTTATATTTTTGAGAGCCGGCTATAAATATTGGCATTTCCTTTTAAAACCCCCTTCGAATATGAAATGAAAAATAAATATGGGAAATGCGTCTGCCATGGAGCCGCCTGCATTGTGTACATGCTTAGCACAAATGTAGAACCCATGAACATTATTTATCATTACAGATGTATATGCAACGACATTTTGCCTTAATTTATCCGTAATCTGATTAGTAAACTCGCTCTGGCCAGAAGCAAAACCAGTCGAAACACACATATTCCTATTACAAATTCCGCTCATACAAATTCATGGAGCGCACCGAACCCTAGCCCGAACCCAAAACCGAAACCCAACCGAAACCAAATCGAAAAACAAAAATGCACAGCCCAACTTTACAGTAAACTTTTGCCACGCCCCCTACGGACTGACTGCTTGTTTTGGCTGGCGGCAGGCACAGAGTCAGGTGCAGCACCGTCCTTTTTTTTGGGAACCTTGCAAATTGCAATGCAGCACACAGAGCGCTCTCTCCACTGCCCCACTGTCCCACAACCCCAGGCTGCTGCAAGGACGACCACGACAACAACAACGACGACGACGACGAGGAGGCTCGTTTCGTGGTGCCAGTACCACAGCGAGCCCTGTATCTCTGCTCCTCGGTTTTTGGCTAGTGTAGGCACCCGTATCCAACGAGCAGCGCATCCTTTGGTGCGGAATTAAATCAGCTGTCCCTTAAAAGTATGCAAGCTCGTCATGCATCGCCGAGGCGCTGAAAGCGGGGCGTAGGACGGCGGCGTGGGACGGCGGCGTGGCACAGTGGCATAGCATCGCTTCGTGCAACGCTTGTCTGTGTAAATTACAGTTATTTTTTAAGCGCTTTTCTTTCATGCAGCCGTCAGACACAAAAACAAATTTTATTGTTTGTTTTCATTTAGATTTTTTAGAGTATACAATTTTTGTAGACTATCTGAATGTTATACGGGGGGTATAACAAGATGCCGCTACAATTAGTGGATTTAAGGGTAATTTCTGTAAAGGAAATTGTTGAAAAGGAAATTTTTTAAAGAGCACTGATCAAAATGTATTGACAGTGGTCTATAATGATGATGATAAAATTGTTTCAAAATTATGACAAATTTTGGGAAATCATCTAAAATATTACTTTACTCTAATGGATATCAAATTATTTGAACTCAATTGGATTATGATAATATAATAATGCGAAAAACTGAAACGCATAATAATCCCAAATTTTCAAAATGTAATTATCTTAGTTTATCTAATCTAATTCTGTTAGTTGGAGCTGTCAACTGTATATCTTTATTCTCTTGTAGAGTGTTCGTTATTCATTATGACCATCGGTGATTGTTTCTATTCTCATTGCTATAGCACGTGAGAAATTACACATGTCCTGCTGTGTTAGCAGCGGAGATTTCTATGATTCCCCCAACACGACCCTACTACTCTCGTCTACACACTCTCCCCTCTCTATGCCTCTTCATGGTATGTTTATTCAGCTACATGTGGGTGTTTGTCTGTGTATATCTGTGCATGGATGTGTGTGATTATCTGTATGACTTTCTGTTTGTTTTGCTCTGGTTGGATGTGCTGCTAGATTTATGCTGGCCGAAAATAAATTTGCCTTGTGTCGTTTTAGTCACGGCCAAAATTGATGAGCCCAGATTTGTGCCAGTTGCAGGCAAAACTGCACTTAAATTAATTTCACCTTTTGGCCCGGCTTCAATTCATTTCATTCTCGTTTTCATTTTCATTTTCATTTTGCATGGCATTTTTATTTGGCTTGTGCAATTATTTTTCCACGTGTTCTCTGTGTGTGCGCCATTCCGCTGCTATTATAACATTCTTCAACACCCAACAAAAAAAAAAAAACATTAGAAGAGAATAAAAATTAGAAGAGAAAAAACATACACACCATCCGACAAAAGAGCTGAAAACCTTGCATAACTTTTTGGCACAATAAACGAATTTTAATTTGCAGCTATTGCAACCACATCACCCGCTATACGGCTATATGGCCAAAACCCCAAAAAGTCTGGCCAGCTGGCCCAGACCGGGATTGACCTTCAAATGGACAAAAACATAACGTTGGCCCCCACAACATTAAAACCGAAAACTATGCCTAAAACTATCCAAACGATCATCGAAAGTGCGAATACTCTAGGCCAAAAAAGGCGAGTGAAGCGAAGCTTATACTGATAAGAAATACAATAGTTTCTTTCTTTTTTTTAGTAAAAAATTTACAATCTATTGGTTATTATCTAAAAGTAATTATTCATAGATATTCTTTAGATCTTCAACAATGAGGTTCAGTTGACAAATGAATCTAAAATCAATTGATTTTTCAATATAATTATATAGAGATTTATAAATATTTTTCATTTAGATTTTTATTATAGTTCTTTAAAGCAAAAATACATTTTCGGCCTTTAAATTTAGAACCAAAATTGAATTTTCGGCCAAAATTTTCCACTACAGCTTAGAGACGAATTTCAATCCTAACTATGTAATAATCCACTCACTTAAGTATAATATGAGCAGCGCTTGTAATCCGCATGAAGCGCACCCTAAATGAAAAGATTTGGCACTGGGCCAAATGTCGTAAGTGCCGCTGAAGAAGTTAGGGTATTAACAAGTTTTGGATATATGTTAGATGCGGCACAGGCATATTACACATATGCAAAATAAATATCGGACTAACGGACGGCATAATAACAATTATTGCGCCGCCGGCCCAATTTGCTAACGCCCAACCACTCGATGGCTGAGTGGAGTAGTAGGGCTATCGGTAGAAATTGAAAGGGCATGGGGGTGGGTGGAAATGACAGTGGCAGCCGGAAAATTCCATTGATTTTGGCAAACGACGGAAGCCATGTCGACAGTCGACAGTCGAGAGTCGGCAATGGCCCCATTGGCTATAGCTATAGCCATGGATATATGGGAGTACAGCTGGGTCAGCTGGGGCCAGGCCAAAGCTGTCTGGCTGGCATTGGGTAATTTATCTCGCTCGGACGGACCTTTGGGGTATACTTGGCAGTATTTGTGTGGGGTCTAGGCTAAGGTTATGACATGCGGAAAAGCATGTGCACAAAAATTTGCTAAAACGACAACAAACACAACAACAACAATAAAAACAACAAAAAGCTCAAGCAGTTGGCATACTTGCAATTGCCGCAGTTGTATCTCACAGATACACAGATACACATAGGCAATAGATACAGATACAAGGCAGAAGAAGGCGTTTCAACTGCGCCAATTTTTTTTTTCTTTTTTTTGCAAATGCTGCTGCTGATAAGCAACACAAAAAGAATACTTTTTGGTAAAAAAAAAAATCTGAAAAAAAGAAACAAAGAAACAAAGAGGAAGAAGTAAAATAAAGTGGTAAAGAGTGGAAAAAGTGGAAAGTGTAGCAAAAGTAAAGAAAAAATGTTGATATCGAGCCACGCGCTTATCGACGTCAGTCCGCCTAGACATGGGCTGTCGTCATCAACTACCCTCCGCGTCAGACAGTATTTTGGAGCCCATGCGTTCTGCCATTTAAAAATCCAAATCCAAATGATATTCAAATTTTATTTAATTTGTTGCTTGAGGGCATTTCGACTGGCCTCTGTTCGCATTGAAGGCATTTGTCCATTTGTCAATTCAAAAAGCTAATTCAAATGCAATTTCTAATTATGCTAAATAGCTGTAGATCTAGCTGAACTGTTCTGGAAATTTATTGTATGAAACTCAATACAAGTCAATGCTTATATTAGATATGAGTTTGCTATTACTTTGAATAGTATAGAGTATATTACAGTATATATGGTATGAGCACCCTTTAGATATGAAGATTTTTTTATACGAATATTTTTCAATTTTTTAAGTAATGTAAAAATGTTGCTTTCTAAATTCCAGCTCTTTGCTGGTTTCTATGGTCAAAGAGCACCCAAAACCCAAGAGTAGGGTTTTTTTTTGAAATTGGTCGTTACATGTTAATGACAGAACCAATATCAATATTACTTAACTATACAAATACCTTCAAACCTTTATGAAAATGCAATAAGGCAGAACTGAAATGGACGTCATTGAAGTTGACAGTAAAAAGGCGGAACATGTCTCAGTCTCACACTCCTAAAAGGCTTGATCTTCAAAGTGAAGACTATTTTTGAAAAGATTTTTTGAGCATTGGTCTTAATATGTCATGAAATTTTATATCATATCGAATATATTACATTCTATTGTAATATTATGTAACATTTAGCGCAAACTCTTTATACCAACTATAAGCACTATTATATTTTTCATTTAATCCTAAAACTCATTTTTAATTACTGTTTTAATTATGAAAATTATATTTTTCAGTGTAGGCAAGTACGTAACTCTTGTGTTATATATAGCATTGTCTTTCTTTGCCACTCTTTATTTATTTATTTTTCTTTTTTTCGGGCGTTTATCAGGCGCGTGGAGTGAGATATTTTCTTTCTTTTCATTTTGTCATATAATTTCCTCTATTAATATTGTTTTCTTTCTCTTTCTCTTTGCTGCACTGCGACAAACAAAAAAGCAGCAACAACAACAGCAGCAACAACAACAACAGCAACAGCAGCAGCAGCAACAACTACAGCAGCAACTACAACGCATTGTGACATAATTTAGTCACTTTAAATGTAGTTGACTCTGATTAGACAATCACACACATTCATACTCTCTCTCTCTCTCATACAAACACGCACGTACACACATAGAAAGAGAGCCGTGTCTTACCTGTTTAATAGCTGTGTCACTCACTGTGGCAAACTCACCTGTCGCATTCTGTCAGCGTTTTTCAATGTGAAGTTCAAGCGAGTTCAAAGCATTTAAATGGACATATATTGAAAGGAAACAAACGCAAACAATGCAACAAGTAGTTGCCTCTCACTCTCCCACTTACCTCCCTGTCTCACTCTCTCAATGTTTCCCAATCTCTGTCTCTGTCTCTCCATCTGAATGGCAAAGTAAATGCAATTTCCCATCTTCCATTGCTTTGCATCATATGGCAACCGCAGCTTATGCCTCACATAAAACAACCACAAAAAAAAGAGATATGAAAAAATGCAACATGCAACTACAACAACAACAATAACATTAGCAACAATGAACATGCAACACAATTTCCAGGCAATTTGTTTAACGCTAATTGCTATTAATAAAAAACGCTTGTCTCCGCTCAGTCTCTCAGGGGCCTTTGATATATCGGAACTGAGGCCTCACTTGAAATTGAAATAGTTGCAACTGGTTTAGGGCACGAACTATAAACAACAAGATAACTAGATAGGTGATTAGTTTAATACTAATTTGTTAATAGTATTAATCGTTAAAAGTATTTTAAAATATCTATACTTTACCTTTAAACGAAAGGCGATTGTAATCTATAGTTGCAGGTATTTTGCGTAATACAAATTATAGCACCATAATTATCTATAGTAATAGGTTTTTAAATAAACGATATATGAATGAACGAATTATGTAAACTATAGTTAAATAATTTAATAAAAAAAATACACTGAAAGAAAATGTTCTTTATTTCTTCTTCATTGTATTAGATCAATACTATAGATTTGATCTGGCAAACGATGTATTATATCCAGCCTCTAAAACACGCGTTTCTAATTACAAAATTCTCTAGGAATAATCAGTACTTTAATATGGATGCCCAACTAGAATTTAATGAATAGAAAATGGTCTTTGTTATATAATATTCTTATACTAATTCTAATACTCTCCAATAGTTCCAGGTATCTCTGAAGTAAAGATCGACTTTAATAGCTTTGCAACTTTTTTTTACAAACTTTTAAGCTATCAATATGTGACTAAAAAAAATAATTTCAAATTTTTTAAAACCCTTTTCTAACGCTGTTTACTTAAATTAGACTTTAAAATATAGGAAAGCCAAGGCAAAAAATAATCGCTGTCAATGTCAAAGTATTGTCTAGTATAAGCTATTTTATATACATATTAATAAAGTAAAGCTAAGTACCTAATTACTTACTGTAACTAATACGCAGTGAGCATAAGCTAAGCAATTCATTAAGTAAGTATGCATAACTTTTATGAAAGCACATAAAAAACGCCCACGCTATAAAAAGCGATATGGCGCATAGTTTCCCGACTTAGTTCCAGCGACTAAGTCGTAAGGAAATATCAATAGCATTATTATTTATGATGCGATGCGATCATCAATAAACAAAAAGTATGTATATTCGTTGTGTAGATCGGAAAAGTAAAGCTCCAGGGGTTATATGAAGCAGTCATATAGACTAAGCTCCGATTGATTTTGAGAGAGAGAGAGAGGAAGTTATAAACAGATCAGTATTAAATATTAAAATATTTAAACACTTGTCGTCGGTCGCAAAAATATACCTGTTAATTAGCTATAATTAAATGAAACATTTCATAAAGATTTTTTTATGACGCTTCCTAACGTTGTTCACATTTAGCTGTTGCAACCAGCTGTAACAGCAGCAACAGCAACAGCAGCAGCAACAGCACTAACAGCAACTGCGCATTGTAAATAAATGTTTTTTTACGTCTTTGCAAATTGTGCACAAACAATTTTAGTAAGCTTAACAAAATATTTCACGCCGCTGCGTGCTGCATGCTGCTGTTGCTGTTGCTGTTGCTGTTGCTGTTGCTGCTGTAGCTGTTGCTGCTGTGGCGCATGTGGCATGCAACGCTGGCATTCCCATTGCCATTGGAATTACAATTGCCATTGGCATTGGCACTGCCAGCAACAGCAGCAGCAACAACAGCAACAACATCAAACAACTTGCAGATACAGGAAACAGCAGCAGCAACAGCAGCAACACCGGCACTAACAATAGCAGCAGCATCACCAAGCAGCAAAACAACAACAACAACAACAACGGCGGCATAAAGAAAGAGCAAGCGCTAGCCACTCTTAATCGTGAGCTGCGACTAGCATAACATACACAACAACAACAGCACAAGCATTGCTAACAACTGCATCGACAACAACAACAGCAACAGCAACATCAGCAGCAGCAACATCTGGCTAACCACTTAAAGCACTTTCGTTTTCATGTGAGGCAAGCGGCAATAGCAACAATAACAGCAGCAACAACAACAACATCACAAGCAAGAGCAAAGCTTCAGCCGCGTGGAAAGCGTTGCTGCCATTTGGTAATGCAATGCGCACATCTTACAACTCAAGTGGCTGCTGTTGTTGCTGTTGCTGTTGTTGCTGTTGCTGTTGTGTGGCATGCAAATGCCTAAAGTCGATCAGCTGTGTGTGTTGTGGCCGATTTTGTCAGGTTTTCGAACTCGCCAGAGCGATCAGCTGGCCACATGTTGCTGCTGCTTCTGTTGTTGTTGCTGTTGATGATGCAACTGCAACAGCAACAACAGCATCAAATTGAATAACAGCAAGAGCGAATTGCAGTGAAATTGCTGCTGTAAGTGTTGCTGTGGCTATAGATGTTGGTGTTGTTTTGCTGTTGCTGTAGTTATTTTTGTTGATGTTGCTCTTGTTGTTGTTGTTGTTGTTGTTGTTGTTGTTGTTGCTGCTGTTGTATTCAAGGTCTCGAACCACGATTTCTCCAAAAACGCCAACGCAAAAATTTACGTGCTTACTTGGTTTAGCTTGACTAATTTGACAGTAACAACAGCAACAGTTGCTGTTAGATAGCATAGTGTTGCTGTTGCTGCTGTTGCTGATGCTGCTGTTGCTAATGTTGCTGTTGCTGTTGTAGCTGTTGCTAATTGACCCGCAACGCTTCCGTTGATTGTCGCCGCGCACGTTGCATGTGGAAAATGGCATTTGATTACTTACTAATATTATTTATATATATAGATTTTTTTCTCATTTTTATGGCAGTTGTTGCTGCTGGGAAAGTGCACAACGGCAACAACAGCAGCAGCAGCAGCAGCAGTGTAGTAAATGCAACAGCAGTAAATCAATTGTTTGGCCTAAAACTAATAGCCCTTATGGCTTTAAGTCTAACTCTGTTGAACTTTTACCCATAATCCATGAAAAATTTCCGCTGATTGTGCAAGCAGTTGCTGACTTTTGATTAACGCACGACAATCGACAAAACAAACAAACAAACAACAAACAGACACAGAAACAGAAACAAAAACAAAGCGCAAGATGAAAAACTCCAAAAATGGAAAATGAAAATGAAAACGTAAATGAAAATGAAACAAAAGCAAGCGTGAAGCAACAAAAGACAGTAAACACTGCCTGTTAATTGTACAGCAGCAACAGCAACATGAACAGCGGCAGCAGCAACAAGCCAAACAGCGACAACGCCCACAAAACAACAAACAAACAAACAGGCAGCGCCACAAAACTACACAGCGACCGGCCGACATAGCCGCAAGGGGCAGTGTCTTAACTTGGCTTTAAGTGATCAATTGGCTGCGTAAACAGAGCAATGTTGTTGCCGTTGATGTTGCTATGTTGCTGCTGTTGTTGTTAATACTATTCATGTTGCTGCTGTCCATGTGGCTGCTGTTGTTGGTGCTGCGGTTGCATTAACAACTTCCCCATTGGCTGCGTGTTGTGACTGCTGCTGTAAGCTGTTGCTGCTGTAGCAGTTGTTGCTGTTACTGTTGCTGTTGCCGCTTCTTTTGTGGCTGTTGTTGTGGCTGCAATAACAAAATGACTTACGACTTTGTGCATCAACGCGGAATTCAACTCGGGCGTGGGTCCGGCTCTCAGTCAGCTGCTGCTGTTGTTGCTGCTGCTGTTGCTGTTGTTGGTGTTGGTGCTGCTGCTGTTGCTGTTGTTTGCAATGAAAACGAAAGTAACTTGCACTCAGCTACACTCACTAAGAGCATACACACTCAGGCACACACACATTCATCTTGCAGCTACTTGCTCATCATTCACTTTGAATCAAGTTAGCACAACATTTCAATACCCTGTAATCAAATCAAACGGCGCAAATGGGGTATGTTCAATCAAAGAGACAACAAAACAGACAACTTTGCATAAACTGTACATAAATCAAACACCTTAAATAACTATAAGTGGAGTATAAATAGATTAAACTATAAATAAATCTATCACCGATTAAATTTTGATTGATGTAAGATTGATTTCAGAAAGCCTAAATGAAATTAAAGAAATTTTTGAATATAATTTTAAAGATATAAGAAGTTTGTGATTGTAAGGCATTAGCTCTCTAATTATACGTAAAACTTGAGTTTAAATGCCATCTTTAACTATATTCAATAACTGATGGAAGTTTGATTGATGATAGATTGAGTTTAGATATTCTAGATTTTAATAAAGCAATTTTAGAATTCAATTATAAAGGTATAAATATAGGCATTTGGTAATGTTATGATTATAAGGAATTAGCGCCCTAATTATACTTACAGTGTCAAGCTGGTGACAATTAAACAAGTGCTCTGATTGATATCGCACAACGGGGCGCATACGTAATGTAATGTCACAATGTGCAATTAGCATAGAGTTTAGAGCTCAGAGTTGGGCGCATTGACCCCCGATTAGCATGGATTAATGGGCTAGACTTGGAATGTGCAAACAAGTACGTAAATTATAGCTAATTAATTGTACTACACCATGTAAGGCATATAGTATATAGCATAAATGAGATCAGATACTGGATCTATTAAACTAACGTAACGGAAGTCAAAATCGTGTGCTGGCTAATGTTTTGTTATGACATATATTTGATATATGGTATACGTACTTGCATAAGCAGAGTAGAAATTAGTAAGGTGTTCGTCGATTGTTAAGTAAAAGTTATTTAATATATTTTAACGCCATCCTATTAATTTCATTAGTTATGCACTTGAATAAATTTTAAAAATTTTTTAAATTTAAATATAGTTTAGATTTATTAATTTAATGTTTTTGTCATTCAAGTTACTTAGCGTTTGATCTGTAAGTGTGATATACTAAGTGAAAAACACCAGCCATAAATTATCAATTACTTTTATAGTAGCATTATGACAACTTGAATTGAAATTTTTACATTTCATTAGTATCTCTCATACTCTCTGTCTCTATATATCTCC
>JBANCZ010001012.1:13664-25898 GCA_037040025.1 Sphaerogastrella javana | reverse complement strand
ACTATACTGCCCCAAAAAACTAAACACAGGGTCCCTACTGTCGGGCCAGTCCCTACTGTTGGATATTTTTTATTTTTTGTTTTATTTTAATATATATATTTTTTTTCTTTCGCTCAGTCCCAAATGTGTCAAATTTTAATGAACCACGAGCTAACGAGCCGTTTCGCAATCCCTCCCACTCCGTTCTTTGCTTTATCGTGGTTAAGAGAGGGGGATTTGTGGCGGCTTTGGTTGCAACGGCGCTGACAGCAACCGCAAGCCGCAAGCACCAAACTTAATGATGTAGGGCACACCAAAATAAAAAAAAACCCTACAAAAAAAAAAAAAAAAGATATGATGAAAAAAATATATATTTATATTTTTTGGATAGCTCGTAAAAGTTGTACAACTTTATTCGGTAATGATAGAATCACAATTAGACAGCTATTCAGTTTGCTTTAGGAAAAGTTGAATAAATCTTCGTATTGGTTTAATTAAATATACCAGAAGTGATGCTTTAGCCAAATTTTATTCTATCATATATATATACATGCCATATACCATCATTTATAGAATTATTATTATGAAAGATCTATTGTAAACCCTTCCGACCTTCTTTAAGGCCTTTCCAATTTCCTGTTCACAGCTAAAAGGTTTTGTTCGTTTGGGTGTTGCTAAGGAAGTATTACATACCACTTCGATAAGCACTAACTACACACATTTTACTCAATTGAAGTGAACTGAAGCTTGGTAAAAGTGTAAACTACTCCAGAAAGTAGGCTATAGTAATTTGTGTTTTGCTAAACTACTCTTAGGGTTTTTCTAAGTACTTCAACATAAATTACACAAGATTAGAGCAGTTTATAGTTTATAAGAGACGAAAATAATACTTTGGAATTCAACGAACGATATGTAGTGTATCTTGAACAAATAACGAAAATGCTATAATCCTTATAAGTGGGATCTAAACGATGGTAATAATGTAAGATGGGCGTGCATAATGTCAGAGCAATATACGCTCTTGACAGATAAATTGTGACATGTTTTCAATTGTGAACATCTTGCAATATGTCAAAATTTGTCACATGATTATGATGTATGTATGAGGTAAAGTTGAGGCATAGTCGACACATATCATGATATGCCATGACAATGACTATGCCACTGACATGTCGGACATTTCACTTAGTTTGAAGTTATCTTTTGTCTAGATATTTGAATTGCAATTGAAATTGGTTTCCTGCTTACCACCTATTGTACTATCTTTGTATCTAGAACTATCTATCTATCTCTATATCTATATCTTGCTCTATTTCTATGTCTATCTCTGTCCATGTCTTTGGCAGTCCCCGTTTGAGTGGCAGCGGCAACATCATCACGCGTCGCCTATGCCGCAACCGTCGACGTGAGGACAATGAGCTCTATCGCTCCAATAGCTTCAAATTTGAGCGTTTTGAGCGTAAGGAGTGCCTCGAGGAGCTCTCCAATACATTGCAGAAGCAGGTGAGTGTCATTCTTCTTCTCTTTCATGTCATTCCATTACATTACCCCAGCTATTGTTCTTCAAGTACAGTTGTGCACAAAAAACACCGTACATTGACCGTTCACAAAATGTTTGAAAAAAAAAAGAAAAAAATCAAATAAGCAACATTAAATTGGGGAGAAAATATCGAAAAAGGTAAAGTGAAACAATTTAGGTGCTAGGGATAGCGTAATTTATGCGTATGCCACTGGCTGGACCACAGCATTTTGCCACATGTTGCATGCCACACGCTCATCCATCTCACTAGCTTTTCGCTGGCAATTTATGCGCATAGATTACACCTAATTGAAGTGTCGAAGAACGAATCATGCCCCCAAACACTAATTAGAAAGCTAGACCCATCTCTCTCTCCCACTTTCACTTCCACTCTCACTCTGTCTCACACTCATTTGTTCTTGCTTGTGGCTCAGCTGCAGTTCAATGAGGCAACACTCGAGAAAAATTGCATTAAGTACGGAAAGTCGGCAAGCCTGTGGCGTCTGTGGCGTATATTGGGGTATGTTGGGGTCTGATGGGGTCTGGTGGGGTCTATGGGGTCTGACAGGTCTGCGGCTTGTCACAGGTGTCTGTCTGTATGCTGTCTGTGCCAAGTTGTTTGCTGCAAGTTCAACGTCAGCTGCCCGCAGCATTTTTATTGGTCCGGGGGAACACCCTATAACCTACAGACAACGCTAGACAGAACTGTATACCCTGTAGCCCTGTAGTTAGCAATTTGGGCAGGGGAGAATCTAATTAATGGCGCGCAACAAATTGAATTTTAATTGAGCGTCGAATTTGATTTGCTCTGTGAAGTGGCTGCACGTTCCGTCCGACCGTTCACTGTCTGAGTTCATTTCAGCTCTTTGATAAGGCCTGACAGACAGACAGACAGGCTGACAAAGAGTGGGAGCGATATAGAGAGAGAGAGAGAGAGAGAACGAAAGCTATCGTTATTAATAATTACATTCAAGTTAATTTTAATGCATATCAAATTTCGTTTAAATTTACTTTGCATGTTAAGTGAATTCTAGAAAAAAATATAAATATTTGGATTCACTTACAAGTCAATGGTTCCAATTAGCTGAATCCATTTTTTATAAAATTAAAAACTAGTCGCTTCCTGTATAAATTTAAAAATTCTGAGTTAAGATATAGAACACTTAAAAAAATGGCATAAAAAACAAATTGTCTCTTAGTTAAAATCAAAGAATTAAACCAAAACCGTAACCCTAACCATTGAAACCGTTTCATTTTGAAGAAACCGAAACCGATACCTAAACCTAAACCCGAAGTCGTAACAGTAATCCTAAAAATCGTTTTATTTTTATAAACCGAAGACGTAACATAAGCTGATATTTCAATCTATTGAAGATCGATACCGATTCCGGAACAATATTTAGATCGTTATAAAGTTTTAAATTTGAACATTCCCTTTAAATGCTTTCCTTTGAAGAGCAGTATCGTTAGGGTTTCATTCTCAATTTGCAATTTCAGATTCATTTAATTAATTAAAGTTGTACCTTGAAGCCTAATCATGACAGCTTAACTTAGTATACTGCAGTCTATTCTTACGGTATGGCATTAGCATTGCGTGTCTGCAATTGAGTTGACAGCACTAACACTGTCCCCTCGTTCGCCCCTGGCAGAACAAGCCATTTATCAAGAACAGAAAAAAAAACACATAAAGAAAGGAGAAAGTAGAAAGTAGAAGGAAGAAAAAAGACCGAAGAGAGGAGAAAATGAATATAAAAGTTGCACTTGCGGCTACTCGTTGGCTTTAGCCGCAAAGCACTTGAAACTGTTGTCGTGTTGCTGCTTGGAGAATACATCATTTTGAAGAAGACTTCGACTTCAACTTCCACTTCCTATTTCACTCTATACTCCACTCCCATCCACCATCATCTCTTGCACCCAATCTCCAATCTCTTTGTGCGCCTCGGGACACTCACTGCTTCATGGTTCATTTGGCTGTGACTCAAGCTGGCAACTGTCAGAGCTGTCCAATTCGATAAGCTGCAACCTGGCCAAAAAAAAAGTTCCTTTTCTTTCCTTATTCCTTTTCCTGTTCTTTTTCTCTTTTTTTTTTTTTTTTTTGTGTGTCGTTGTGATATAAATAAATAAAATATATAAAAAATTTTCACAGCCTGTGGTTGCAATGCCCATTGCCATTTCCATTCGCATTCAATTAGAGTTCCTTCGCGTAAAACTTTTCAGATTTTGTTTTCGAGGGCGGGGGTTCTCTTTTTTTTTGATGGGTTTATCAGAAATTGTGGGTTCCATTTGCAGCTTCGGCTTGGATTTATGTTCTCTGCGCCGTTTAGTGACACGTTGATGTCTCACGTGAGTTTCACCTGTCTTACAGCTGTCTGTCTGTCTGTCTGCCTCTGTGTTTTCTCTGCCTGTCTGTCTGTCTCTGTTCTCGTCCGTCCATCCCACACTAATCATGCTGAAGTGCCCTGGGCGGTGTGGCAGGCCCCACAGCAGACGTGTCTACCAGCTTTTCGTGGCATTTTTCGCATTTTCTGCAGCGCTTTTTCACTCTGGCTTCGCCCACTTGTAGCTGTCGCTGTCAATTTGATTTTCAACTGAGCGCAAAATATATTTATGTACAGCTACACAAACATTCATATACATATATATATATATACATACAGTATATATGTGTATGCGTTTATCAGTCAAGACAAATGGCATTGCAATTTTCTTTGGCAGTTTAAGTAGTTACCAACAAAAACCGCAGCACCTTCCAACCAATCCCACTCAATTTTTGGCCTTTTAAACGCCAAAAAGTAAGCCACAAATAATTTATGCTTATGTAAATATTTAATTTGGCTTAGGTTCACCAAAGTAGCTGAACAATGTCATAAACATTCCAGATGTATACCCTATACACGGATAGACAAAGGGCTCTTAGGTGCATAAGAGACGTAAAAGGTTCTCGAATTATTGAATTCCACTTATATACGTCAATTATAATATAGAAACAATTTAAAGAAAGATCGAAGGAGGGAAATAAATGAGTAATTTGAAATTTGAATTTGCTATTGAAGACATAATACAATAATAGAGACGTAAAAGGTTCTGGAATTTATGAATTCGATTTATATACGTCAATTACAACAACGAAACAATTTAAAAGGTAGATCGAATATGAGAATTATATGGTTATTTTGAAATAATAATATTAAAATATTATTTATAATCTGTAAACAAATTGACAAAGGATCTTAGGTACACATAGGATGTAAAAGGTTTTGGAATTATTGAATTCTACTTTTAAACGTCAATTCAAATAGAGAAGCAATTTAGAGGTAGATCGAAAAACAGAAATATATGAGTATTTTGATATTTTGCTATTAAGGACATAATCTTATAATAGAAACGTAAATGGTTCTAGAATTATTGAACTCCATTAGAGGTAGATCAATAAAGGGGTATTTTGCTATTTTGCTAATATTATAATATAATTTATATATTTATCAAAACAAGGAAGTATAGTCTCATAAAAACTCTCCTTGAGTTTTCACATTCTGTTGATTCATATAAAAATAAAATTGCTATGGACTTTATCTCTCTCTGGCTCTTTTTCTATGTTGAATTCTATATCTGTGCCAGACTTCATTCGTAGCGAATGCTGAATCAGCTGAGTATATTTATAGAAACATTCAAATTTATGCTTTTATTTCAAGAACTTGAACTATTCTTGAAATTTGAGTTGAGTAAAAGAAAAAGTTTTGCAAAACTTTGTGGCTTGACAAGTGTTAAAGAAAATTGTGAACACAAAATATATACTTTGATATTTTGTTATGTCACTATGGGTAAACCCACTCTATAGTCACTCTTTCTAAAATGTTTTTTATTGTTTTTATTTTGGGCCCCAAAGGGGCAAAACTTTCCTACAGCTACCGAAGGCTCGTAAATTGTTTATTATGGCGAAAAGCATAAAGAAAAAAAATGGAAAGCAGAAACAATACGAAAAGTTTCTACCTTTTTCGGATGCATATTGAATTTGGAGTACTTGAAATTATTAGATATAACAAAGAGAGGGAGAAAGGTAGAATGGGATTTAGATCTTGGACTTTTTGTTTATCTTTGGGGCAAATGCAATTATTTTTGTTACAAATTGGAATTATTGTATTTGATTTCCTGGTACTGTGACCTAATGTAACTGTTCAATAAATTCCTTTAGGAAATTTCATTTGTAAATTTAATTTATTGCAAATTTCATTTACGTTAAATGAAATATTTGCATATATGTGATAGCAGAAGGCTTTCCATTTGGAAATTTACGAGAATCGTACGTATGCAAATAATTTATTTAAGGTATTCCCTACTACTTCTACTATTACTACTACTACGTAAAACTAATTGATATCAAGTGCAATTATGCACCGACAGCCTTCTATCTGTTACACTATAATCTCTCTTCGTTATACGTACTTATGTAGGTGTACTTAAAGTTCAGCCTTGGCTGTAAAGTGGCTTCTAGGCATTTGCAGGTGCTGCTATAATTATATTTTAAGTAGGCAATTAAAACTCTGGTAGCATTTTATTAAAGCTTAACTCGTCTCGTACGTTTTGAAAGTTCATTTAGTTTAGTTAAATTTTAATTGTTTAATTGTTTAAGTGTGCTTGTAAGTTGGAGCTGTTATGCAATTGCTTTTTCAACATTTACACCATTCTCTATGTTGTCGAAATTGAATCTTCAACCATAATGTTCAATTCAATTTAGTAAATCCGTTGAAATTTCATCATTACGCATATTTAAACATCATATCTTTAATCTAAACCGTATAAATGCCGTTGGACTATATGAAACTGGTAAATTTTTAATTTTCGTACATTGGGTCTCATCTTTACCCTAATTCTGAGTACCTCATGCATTCGCGTGTCTGGAATTGCTTGTTATATTTTCAGTTGTAATTTGTTTCACTTCTAAGTGAATTTTACCACCGCATACAAATTCAGTTTGGGAGCACAAAACATCTATTTTCATCTGACGGTTCTGTCGACAAGGCACTCGTTTCCTTTATAATTCCCAACTCTATTCAACATCTTTGCCCGCTCTCCATCAAACTATGGCATCTAATGCGCTATCTGAGTGCTCCGCCTACGCATTACATTTGATAGCACAATTTCGTGTAGGTGTTAGTGCCCAGGAAAAGCAGCCCCATTCCACCCCTTCAGTCGCTTTTCCCACTGGTTGGACACCACCATCACCATCACCACCATCACCACCATCACCATCATTGAGAAATTGCGCAGTGATCTGTGTGCTGACAATCATTAGCCGCAAACAATCAGCCTGAACCACTGGGGCACTCACAAAGCCCTCAATCCATGGTCTATTTATTCATGCAACAATTGTTGATGTGGCCACGCAGTCTTAACCCACCACTGCCTGTCACATTTTTGGCTAAAGCTGTCTGTGTGTGTGTTAGTGTGTGAATTATTGTTTGGGTCATAACGAGTAATGACTACGGCTCTGTGTCTCTGCTGAGATATGTATGTACACATTTGACCCACTACAATTGTGAAATTAGTTGGCTAACATTGCGATTACTTTATCACGGTACGCCCTGCTTTATAAGGCAACACCGTATTGCAACTCCTTAGCAAATCAAGAGTAATTCATGTGCGTAATAAGCGAACCCAATTTTCTTGGGAAAGCATTCCCGTTGAGGGCGCTTCTACTACAAACTGAATATGCACAATAAATATAAATATTTATTCAGTATTTGAACTTTCTTTTTGGATGCATTCCAAAAGATCTAAGCCATGGTAAATATGATATATGAATACCTTTCACCTATACGTTTATGTAGTAGATCTTGGTTATTTACCAAGTAAAAGTTGTATGAGTTCTGAGAAACTCTACAAATTATTTTTTAGTTTTCTCAGAATTTGAACATTTTAATTAGCTCTGATAAACGAGCATATGAATTTCTTCCAACCCCAAGCACTAGTTAAATCAATTTAAATGTGCTACTGGGCTGTCGGACTAGTTTGAATGAAATGCGCAATAAAACGAGTTAATTTCCGACGCCTTACCAAAAAAGTTGTACTATATCTATGAGCAGAGCATTGCAAATAAAGAAAGACAGAGAGTGAGAGGCAGAGGGAGAGGGGAGATGAAAGAGAAGATTGGGAGGTACGGTTGTGTGGGTGTAAAGCAGTTACCTCGCTAGAAGTGGCTACAAATTTAATCAAATATTACACACGTATTCCATATACCCTGGCCTGCTATGGATAAGTGGGTAAGCAGGCTGTGTACTACATACATCTAATTCTACCAGCTCATTTACCAGCTGCAACCTCTGACTCTCCAAACCCCCACCACTCCTTCTACCATCGACGCTTTTCCATGCTCCCGTAGCATTTTCCTCATTTCGCTTGGCGTTCTAAATAATTCATGTAGGCAACATCGTTCTGTGTCCTTTTGTGCTGGAATTTTGTACGGTTTAACTTGTTGTAATACATTCAAATGAGTGCACAGCACACACTCACACACACCCAGACTCACACACATACATACATATTCCCGCTCTTGGTGTATGCTAGTCCTTATGTGCTTCTACCTCTCCTCCATGCCACTCTGTGTGGCCATGTATTTTGTGTAAATCTCAAGTTGTTCAAAAAGCAAAAAAAAAAGAAAAGAAAAAAAGCGAAAAACATAACAACGACACAAAAAAGAAAGTTTTTCAAGTTTTTTAACTGCACCCTGTACTTGTGCTTACAGTGGTACGATATCTATTTGAAAACTAGTAAATATAAATATCTGGATCTTGAAAATATATATGTATCAAGTCTTTGGATATTAGAAATTCACATTGAAAATTCTGGTAAAGATCGTTTGTTTTAATAAAATCGGTTCTAAATTTAAGATTAAGGATTGAAAATTCTGGTGAGGTTCGTTTGTCTTAATAAAAACGGTTTTGAATCTTCAGATTTTCGAAAAATTTCATATGAATTTTTATCGTTTTATTTTTCAACATTTTGAAAAGCTCTACATGATAATAAATTTTACAAAGAATATCATCTTTGTGTCCATTTGAATGAGCCGCGCACCGTCCTCAATGATGAGGATCGTTTGTTCCAATAAAAACGGTTCCAAATATTCTGAATTTTCAGGTTTTACAAAATTGCAACCGAATTTTTATCGCTTTAAATCTATAAAAAGTTATAAATAAATTAAAAAGCTCTACATGCCTTTATATATCATAAAAAAACATCGGCTATGTGTCCTTGTGACCACTGTGAGCACCCTGTGCACAGTTCCCAACTTGGCAAAAAAAAAAAAAGAAGAAGACGAGGAGGAAAGTTTGAGTGAATTTCAGCGCAATGTAGTCAACTTAAATATGCGTTTCACTTGTCTTGCGTATTATTTGGCGCATTAAATTTATGTGCGCAATTGTGCTGAGTTGTGTGAAATACCCGCAGTACCCCTTAGGCACCCCTCTTTTCGCACAGTGTATGAGCATCTACTGGTTTGCTGTGCTGTTTCGGATTGCCATCTCATTTACTCTGTTGGCTTGGGTTTGTATGCAATTCTTGGATTTCGTAGCGCTCGATTTCTTGAATTATTGAGTACCGTTTGCCTCTGAGTGGGGGTGCCACCTTGCGTCGAGAGTCGTGGGTAGTGCTTGGGTCCTGCATTTGGGGTCCTTTGTGTGTTATTATTCAAAATCCAGTCAATAATACGAAACGCGACGCTAATTTATTATACCAAAAATGTGAGGCGAGGCACCGAGTGAAATACATAGAACACCGAACACTTTGTAAATATTTCAAGAGAGCAGTTACAATTACATCTCGACAGCCCTACCGTTTTACCCCCATACGATCCATATGTGTGTGTATGTGTGTGTGTTTTTCCTGGCGCTTTTCAATTTTATCCCTTTTATTGGCTTTGCATTTTTTACAGCTGCTTAAAATTCATACACAAATATTCCGACAGGACTCACATTGCCCGACAACCTCCATCCTCCCAGACTCCGCCACACCCCATTTTCCCACTCACACCATCTAAACCGCCTATTCCCACTGTCAATGCAATGCCATCCAATCTGAATCCATTCCCATTCCTTATGGGCCGCCGTCTGCCTTGGCTGTATCTCGCTTTCGTGTGCAAATTAGTTTATTGGAATTTCTTGTTTGCGTTTTATCTCACTCTCCACATATACATATATATATACTATATATATGTATATATATACACTATATATATGTATATATATACACATATATACATCAACATATATGTCTCTTATACTCTCTAAGCTCGATTCTCTATGCTCTATGCCCCCTTTTCATCAGATACGCCTTGGATGCGTTCATCACTTGGTTACATTCTGGTTTTTATAGCATATGTGTCCACTCAGTGCTGTGGCGGTTCGGGTAAACCGCAAAGGAAGTCGCTTAATGTATTAAATTTGTGCTTTAAATATTATTCTGGTGCTTTAAGCGCACTTCGGATATGTTTATCCCTTTTACGAATGCATAAAAAGCTTTCCGTTTTGGGCTTATAATCTGAAATGAAAATAAAGCATTACATGTTATGTTCTTATTGAGCTTTAATGTTTTGAACTTTCTCATTAAAGCTCATTAAGTTTATTATAGTTTGAAGACTTATTAAGCTTTATTAGCTTATTTATTTTGATGGCTTTTTAAGCTTTATTAGTTGTGGATTTGTAGGCGCTTTACTACTTATAGGAATTTCAAAATCAAAGAATAAGATTAAGTCATAAATATTTAAATTAATACTAATAACAAACTATTTGAATAATAATTCATATTAAAATTGCATTAGTTATAGAACATTTGGCTATTTTTTATTTGTTTTTTTATTTTCTATTATTATTTATGTCTTCAACAATAATATATTAAATCTTATAGAAACTGACTTTTGGGATTAGCGTGAATATTATGGATATTATGCTTAAGTTATGGTTATAATACGCTAGTTGGCAGACAGATAAAAGGCAACAGTTAACAGTTAGTGGCAAAACTAAAAGCTTACACACACACACACATACACAGAGTAACACACACTCTTACACACACACTGTAACAAATTCCCAAACAAGGCTATTAAAATTTTAATGAAAATAATGCCCAGAGGGACGAGTAACGGGAACGAGCAGCCCCAAACAGCCCGACAATGACTCACACATTTCAGAGAGAGAGAGAGAGAGAGAGAGAGAAAGAGAGAGTAGGTAAAATAAAGAGAAAGATAGAAAGAAGGAGATAGTTATACAGAGAAAAGGGCATGTATAGAGAGGGAAGCAAGACAGACATTAGAGAGTTGGAGATTGAGAGTGAGAATGTTGGTGCTAGAGAACCATATAGAAGTAGGCTTATGTGTGTGTGTGCTTATCTGTGTGTGTGTGTGTGTGTGTGTAAGTGTGTGATGAAAAGAGACGGAAGGTCAGAATAGTGTGGTAAGCTTAAGATATATATAGTAAGGTCTCGAGTAGTGCGTGGAGCGTAGTATAGTGCGTGCAACTGCCATATCAATATCAAAATAAAGTGTACTACTACTACTACCACTACTACTACCACTACTACTACTACTACCACTACTACTACTACTACACACACATACACATATGCATATAAATATCAACACTGACTGACAGACCGGTAGATGGCGCCCATTGCTATGTTGACATGCACGCAATGGCAATAGGAATCGAAATCGAAATAGGAATAGGAATAGGAATAGCGTGCCAAATCCTCTAATTCTAGCTCCATCCGACTTTGACTTTATTTCATGCCTAAAATTGCAAAAAAAAAGGAAAAATAAAATAAAATAATGGCAAATTATTTGCACGTCTTTGAAGCTTCAGGTTTCGCTTGGCTTTTACCAAGTTAATTTCCCAACAGATTCCATTTTGGCATTATCTCATTTATTAAACGCCTGAAGTTATAATTTAAATGCCTTAATTACATGAATATTTTTCTTTTAATTCCTATTTACTATTTTCTATAGAAATATGTATCTCTTTTATGAAAGTTTACATTTATAGTTGAGTTTCTTTTGAAGTTTGGAAGAAAACGTTACTCGGGGCATACTTCATGAAATAGCTTTGAAAATATTTCTTCCTTTTTCACCTTTAGAAAGAAGTTAATTGAATTTAATAAATATTTTTAGTTTGAAAAGTATTTCCTTAGGTGATTTATTTTTAATTTATTTATCTTAATTTTTTTTTAAGTGCATAAACACTTTTAAATTGGTCTCTTTTTGTTCATATTAATTGAATATTCAAATTATATATATTTCATTTTATTTCCTTTAAAATCATTTATCATTTGAGACTTGTTCAAAGGGTTTTTGAGGGATAGAGGGATCAAAGTTGCACAGTTCTTACTTTCAATGGATTTGTGCTTTGCATCTCTTTGATTTCAAATAAGTTTATAGTTGAGTACTTTAAAAGTTCCTTAAGCTGACTAGAGCATAGACTATTGAAATATTCTCTCCCTTATTCATTCGTTTATTCATTCGTTTACTCATTTACTCAGTTCCCCATTTTGCACTTTAATTAAGTAACTGAAAATTTGGGTTTGTTTATTTTTGGCATGCTCTTCTAGTCAAAGTGTGTTGGAAAATGTCACATTTTTCGAGTGTTGGCAAACACTTGACACTAAAAAACTTTCCAATTCGCTGTCCAAAAAGTAAAACAAAAAAAAAAACGAAAGCTTTAAAATGTCGGGGGGGGGGAGGGGGGTGTTGT
>JBANCZ010001012.1:0-13654 GCA_037040025.1 Sphaerogastrella javana | reverse complement strand
TCGGAAGTTTCTCTACTTTCCTTTTTTGCTTTTTTTCTTTTTTTTTTTTTCTTCTATTTTGAGTGTTTTTTTATATGTGGGTGCTCAAGGTGCTGGCGGGCAATGTTGCACAACACTGACAGCACCCCACTAGCCCTGCTCCACTTGCACTGTCTACACTAAAGACGTTTGAGGGTTGCTGAACGCGTTTTGGCTCGAGGCGCAACGCAAATCCGTTTAAATTTATGGCGTGTCATTGTTTTGGCATAAAATTAAGTGAGTGCAGCCCTGGGATGGGGTGCAGTATGGGAGGGGTACGAGACCCTTGTTGTATGTAACGTACATATGTAACTTGTGTAGTTAAACATGCATAGACATGCATGCAAATGATTGCAGCAACGGCACTTACTGAAATTCAATAAGAACGCTGCCTACTTGCAGGCGTCTTTTCCGAATCCGCCGAATCCCCACAGTCCCCGCAACACCCTACAACCCTCATCACCATCTTGTGCTTAGGGAAAAGCATGGCTAAGAGCCAATGTCTGCTTCTAATGGGGAAATATAATTCATAAAATTCATAAGCGCCCTTTTAATTTATGAAGAACCCAAATGAACTCATCCTACTTCTAACTCCCACTCACTCAAATGTTTTTCTCCATCCACCCGCTGTCACTGTACGCCTCCAGCAAAAATTTTCTGTAATTTTAATTAATGCGAGCATCGTTTAACATAAACGAAATGCGAATACAAAACGATAGACGAAAAAATGCGCAAAAAAAAAAAGGAAAAATACAGTTGATTCAAAAGAGATAGAATGAGTAAACTAAAGTGGGATACCAAGAGCGACAGTAGATGAAGGAAAGAACTCGAAGGAACAACTTTCTTCCCAGAGACAATGCCAAAAACTTGATAATTTGCTTGTCTCATTCAATTCTATTGTGTGTGCTTTTTCTATATTATTTTATACCCTTGGCTAATTAAAACAAACCAATCTCGGGATCCTTGCTATCGTGACTTTCCAGAACTCCCAAATGTTGTGGGCTCTACTTAAAATAAGCTCATCGTATGAAAATTTATATTTTTATATCCTATACAAGATATATAAATATTCCGTAGGGTATTTAAGAGTCTGCTACTCTTACAGTTTTTTTTTATATATTTTTTTATCACCGCAATTTTCCACTTTCCAGCTCGTGGCAATTGTTGACAGGGTCTTTAAGTTTTTTACTTTCTTTTTTTTTTTTTTGTCTCGCTTCACTTTTCTGAATACTAAGTATAGAAAGATGGTATAGTAGTAGGTAGTTGGTATACGATTTGATCTATGATTTTTGAAAAGGCTCCATTATATATGAATACGTATATATGATTAATGTGCTCGACAATAGCCAGAAAGTTGCCAAATAAATATGGCTAGAGTGCGACAACTTTTTAGATTGTTTTGATTTCAGCAAAGGGGCAGACAAGTACCAAGGGTTGGGACGAGGTGGATGGGGGCCAATTGTGGCTTTTTGGCGTTGTTTTAACTGCTTAACTGCATATTAATCAGCTGTTAGTAACTTTTACTTTTGCCTGCGGTTGGAACTTTGCCAAACTCGAGAACATAAAACATTGAACACCAAAGAGGCGTGGCATATGACTATGTTCTATGTACAGTCTGTTCCATGTGTGTTTGTGAGATAATGTTGCCAAAAAAAAAGAAGAAAAAACTTTATGATAAATACTTGTGAGTACATATTGTAAGCGGTACGGTCTAACCCAACCGTTTTCAAAACTTCTTTGCCGTCTTATACATTATTCGAATTGAATCTCTTTAGAAGTATGAAGATTTAGCTATATTTTATTGTTTGTACAAAAAAAAAAGGTAGCACTTTAGAGCAAGAGAATAAACTAAATATTATTGTGTGTACTTGAGTGCCAGATAAAATATATGATGGTCGGATTCGATCGTTTGCAACCTAGTAATGTCTACGTTGACGATAGGCGGGTGGCAGATAGCGCGAAGAAACCGCTGGAGAACTGGCAGCACCATGATAAGATCCTCCATGATATGCTCCACCTGCCGGTGCACTGCGATGATGATGGTGGCTGAGGGAGAAATAGAGAGATCGGGAGTTTCATTTCATGTAGGTTTTCATGGGATCATTTTGAAATCTTACTCGTTATGGGGCAGTGAGGGTGATGTGGGCAAATGTGCACCCTCGGCGTGGAAACCGTTCTTGTCGGCCTTGTAATTAACCGTATACTGTTTACCATCATCACCAGTGTAGGAGTAGGAGCCGCTCACGCCCAGAGAACCATGTGGCCAACCGCCCTTGAACTCGCCAGTCTCATCACGATGAATGCCATTGCCAGTATCAAAACTATAAAAGAGAAATAGAAACAAACAATAGTTTTAATCATAATTTTATAATAGAAGCTTAAGTATAGTGTATTCATATACATATAGTATAGAGAATGCAATTCATGTCTATAGTATAAAAATTTTACTAAGAAACTCGATTTGATTTAAATGAATTGTATACATTAAATTTGGTAAACAAATTTTTGTTGCTATCTTTCTCTTCTTTGTAAAGAATCTACAGAATTGAGATGAAGATTAATCTCATCTTTTAGTGTTTAATGATTGTTAAAATTTTGATTACTTTAAGGATTATTATACAACTTGAATCGGTGTTGTGTATTTATAAACTGACAAACTTAGGCATGATACAATATGTATTATGTACTATCTAAGGTATGACACAATGTATATTGTGTAGTATAAATGTATCTGAAGCTGTGGTGTCTAAACTATTGTATCTTTTCCATCTTGAGCACAAAGTTTGAGCATTTTTTTCTTTATCTTTTTAGTTTGTTTTGTTTTTTTTTTCCTTCCCCCCCTATCAGTTGGAAGTGTTGTGAATTTACCCAAAGTTGTAGTTGCCATTGGTATCGCTCTGATAGTCGCTCCTCACGATGGGTATCTGTGGCTGGCGATGTCCTGCCGCAAATCCAGGCGCGGCTCCGGCCACTCGGCGATGTGCCTGACCGCTAACACCATGATAGTGCAGTTGGCTGGCCTGTGGCGCCAGATATTGGTTAGAGGGTAAATAACGCTGAGGGAGACGGCCGGCGGCGGCACAAGAGACAAGCAGAATGCTGGCCACAAGGAACACTGGATGTAGCATTTTAGCAAAGTTTTGTTTCACTTCAAAAAAAAATAAAAAGGAAAAGAAACGTAGACGGAGACGGAGAAAAAAAATTTAAGACCCGTGTATACACTTGCTGAAATGTATCTGTGAGATACTATATGCGTAGTTGTATCTAAAACGAGGAAGGGTAAGAGGTCACTCGGCCCACTGCGACGCTTGGACGCTGACTGCTTGTGGGTTCGATGCGGCGCTTTGGTTTTATAGCCACGTTCGTTGTTCGTAGGAGCTTCAACAACAACAACAACAACAGCAACAACAACAACACAAATTTCATGCTCAATTTTAATTGTTTTTTGTTCAAGCCGAGTTAGACGTCTGCTACGTCTTTGCCTTCTTCTATCGCTGCTGCCGTTGATCTGCTGTTTTCTGCCTCGTTGTTCTTTTGCTTTTGCTTTTGCTTTTATTGTCTTCAACGTTTATTTTTTTTCTTACCATTTTTCTCTTCTCTTTCAATTTTATTTTGTATTTTTTTTTGGCTGTTTAATTAGCCAAACGCTGACATGCACCAAAACGCTTTTTGCAATTTTCAAATTTTTGGAATTTAGTTAGATTTTTAGTACTCAGCATTAAATTGACTAAAGGGTATAATGAGTTTTGTGCTAGGATATCTTAAAAGGCAGCAAAAGGTGTAACACATTACTTTCCCTTGTGATGGTTGCTTATATTCGTTCATTCATTCATTCATTCATTTATACATTCATAAGTGTTAGATACTTTGCCTACGTCAACGATCTAAAAGATCTGGAAATTTATAACATTAATATATCTTATAGATACATTGACTTTTAGTTATTGCAGGCTATATTATAATATTATATACTATATATGACATTTGTTAGTCAAGCATACTCAACTATAGCATTCATACATTAATGTTGTCTTTGTAATTAATGCGAATGTTTGAGGCCAGGCCACACCAAGTTGTATGTTGTATGTTGTATGTTGTATTTTGATGTGTTTTGTTGCGTTGGGTGTGTGTGACTTGTATTGATGCATGTGGGTGGCAACTGGTACTGTTTTTAGCTTCAGCTTAACTAATTATAGCATCGGGCAACGCTCATCGGGTATCGGGCTATATTCGCCTTGTATGCCATCATTAGCGCAGTACAAACACACACATTCACTCACTATCGCATAGATTCGAAGCATATTTTCGAGTTCCGGCTCGCCTGACCATTCGAGTGGCTCTGCCCAAAACAATGTATACGATATGGTAAACCGAACAAAAAAAAAATATATCCAAAAAAAAAGTGCCCTCACTTGAGGGCCATTACATTAATATGGCTCAAAGTGCCGCTTCAGCCTCGCGGCGAAAACAACTTGAGACACGATCATTCAAACAGCAAATCCGTAAACGGTAGCCACAAAACACCAAACATCGCACACCATCAACACCTTTTCGAACGCGGCTTCTTCAAATTCATTTTATACATATTCGTAAATACAATTTTGGGCTATGAATTCATCATTAAAAACAAAAAAAAAAATATGTTTATAAATGTTTACACGAGCTTGAGCTTCGGGCTGCTTAACTGTAGAATCTATTTTACAAACTAATTTCACTCGATTTTAATTGCGAAAATCGAATATCAAAAATATGAAAATGTAAAATTTAAATGCAAAATGTGAGCTGAAATTTGTATACCCTATAAAATATTGATTATAGAATTTTTGTACATTTTTTCACATTCATTATTTTTTGCTATTCAACAAAAAGTCGGAATTTAAAATTGAAATTTAATGAAATATTTTATGGGTAAATACAAAAAGAATTTCTAATATGATGGTTAATGTTTCAAACGGTCTTTGAATAATGATAGCCGCATAGTTTACTTGTTCTCTCACCTTTACAGTATATTGAATTATAATCCATCACATTAGTCTGGCTTAGTTATCATATCATTAATAATTGACGAATCATTTGCATAGTTCTATGATGGTAATCCCCTATAAAAAATTGCAATTATATTTGAGTCAACAAGTTTTGTATTCCCATTTAATTCCATAAAAAGAATAAAACACAAAAATGCAATCTCATGCACAGTCTTTAAATCGAAAATCAGTTCATATTTGATTTAAGAAATGATTTTTGTGCTCAATCATTAGTTCAAATAGCTAAGTGTCTGTGGCTCAGCTTAGGATTTTCCAAAAAGTCAACTGAGAACTGGAAATAGATCTACTATCCAAGTTTGTTTCTTTATTTGGTTCTGCTGGTTTGCGTCGTAAAAACTTGTATTCGTAATATAACAATGAATAGTTAAGAATAACTCGTACATATCCGCAATTATTAGTATAATGACAACATACACAGTTGTTGTTGTAGTTCTTGATGTTGTACCTCTTGTTGTTGTATGGTATTAAAAATAGCTGTCGATAAACGAAAACGCAACTTCATTAATTAATAATAATTAATGATGATGATGAACTAATCAAATAAAAGCGTGAAAAGTGAAGTTTGCTACAGCTTAAGCTTCACTCATAAATCATTATCATCTTCATCATTATCATCTGATCTGAGTGAATGTCTATAGACCCCAAAGCGTTACAGAGACGCGTGCCCATTGCTTTTGTTCTCAGCGCTATATAGTTATGCGACTATAATTAAAATATATGTATATTTATAAAAATATCTCTGTAAACTCTAACTGTATTAAATTATTGAGAAATCTTCATTATGCATATTAAAAGATGGAACATAGGTATATCTATATACCATAGATATATTTAGCAATCTATATATCTATATTCCTGTCTATCTTTCCGTTTATCTATCTATATATCTATCTATCTACATATCTGTTTATCTATCTACCTATCAATCTATCTCTCTGTCTATGTATCATTCCATCTATCTATGTTACGATCTATCTAGCTATCTATCTATCTATCTATCTATGATTATCTATCTATTTGTCTATCTATCTATATATCTGTTTATCTATAATCTATTTATCTTTCTATCTATCTTCCTAACTATCTATCTATCAACCTATCTATATATCAGTCTCCCTGCCTATCTATGAATCTACCTATCTATCTAGTCTATTTATAGATGATGAATCTTTGATTTTCCTTTGCTTCCTAATCTCCGTCTATATAATAAATAGTTAATTAGATTTCTGTTTTTATATTCCATCCTTTATTATTTTATTCAAATATCCATAGCATTACTTGTTTTTCAAGAAGTATCTTTTATCATTTATTCAGCTATCTTTGACTTTGACAATGGCATTTTTTTGGGCAGGGCTACATCTTCGAAAAAAATGAATAAAAACTAAGTACAATCTGTATTTTTTTTTGCCACACACCCAGCATCTGCCCCGCAGCGATGTGAACTTCGCGCTTCGGTGGCGCCTCAAAATGCATACAGTTCACGTTCATATTGTACAGTTAGAGCCGGACAGCGACGACACTCGCTAATGATGCATCATTAAGTTTCATTACGAGCTAACCGACTGAACTAAACTGCAATGGACTCTACTCTGAGTATCTCTAAGTATCTTTGCGTATCGGATGGGTATTTTGGTAGATATCTATGGATATCTATGGGTATCTTTTGGTAATTTCAGGTACTCATTTTGTTCGGTTCTTCGACCTGAGTCGCATAATTTATGCAAGAAAAAGTTTCTGATACTCGGTGCAGACCTTAAAAGTGCTTAAGCGGATGTAATGCCAGCCGCAAATGAACTTGTAATTTACAATGAATTTGACACTGACAGCTGTGGCAGCTGCTAAACGCTCTCTACTCGTTACACACTGCTTAGTCTCACACTTTTGGCATTGACTGTACTCCGAAAGAAACGAAAAAAAAAACCAAATTCAGGGAAAAAAATACACACAGACAACAAATTGTTGTTGTGTAACTCGAAATCTACTTTAAGCTACTTGAGCAACATTTTGGATTAGTCGTTATTACGTAAGTGTCGAAATTTTAAATTAGAACACATCAAAATTTACTATGATTAATAACTTTTGCATTAATTTACTTTTTTATGCTCTGTAGCACTGTTTAAGTACTCCTACTATAGCAAAACGAATTCACAAAAAGTTTTCTTTAATAATCTTTTTAAAATTTGTATACCCATAATAGAGGTTTTCATACTCCAAAGAGAAAGAACTTAAGAGTTGAGATTTATAGTAAATAATACTTGCTCATAATTTTAGCATTATTATTATATATATTTTTATAGGTCCTATCAGTGAAAGGTTTTCATTCTCAAAGGAAAAGTGACTTAAGAGTTGAGATTAGTAGTAAAATATACTTGTTCAATTTTTTTTGTTATTTTAATATTTTCATTATATAGAATATATATTTTTTATTATAATAGATTAAGAGATTAACTTTTTAGATTAAATATTATTAGTTGGAAAATTTGTAAATAAATATTATAAAAAAATATAATCCTTGTCAAAGTCCAAGACTGAGTCTGAGGAAGAGGCAAATTCAGATTCAGTTACCTCCCTTTGTCTTCTGACTATGCTAGATAATTGCTTTGCTTTCTTTGCTTTACCGCGTATACCCTGTAAAATTGAAAGCTTGGCTATTAAGTAATGTAAATTTGTAAACTTAGTAGTTTAATGTTAACAATTTTACAAATCATAGGACAATGTCATTTATCATATTGAGATTGATTTGAAAAATATAAAAAAAAAAATACTAAATAAATATATGAATATGAATAGGGTAAGTGCTTTGCAGATCGGTATTAGCTTTCGGTTTTGCCATATTTTTACCATCACCATTTTGCCATCTTTGTTATTTTTCAATTGAAACTCAGGAGACACGCCCAGCTAAGCGCATTGGTCTGTGGCTAATTGAATCATGAGATGCTCTCAAGAAATTGCACAAATGTTTATACCCATAAATGTGTGTAATCGCTTTAAAGGGACCTTCATAACGAGCGGGTGGGTGGGTCGTCCAACTAGACCAGAGAGGGGGGGAAGTGGTAAATTGGGAAATGGAAAAACGTTGGGTTGGGGGTGGAAAACAAACATTTGCCTAGCCAGTACGACGATTGCAGCTGTTATTGTCGATTCCAATGCACTGATAAGAAACAGCAACCAAAAAGAAAAGGAAGAAGCATGAAGGAAGCCCAGCAAAATGGAAAGTTTATGGAAAATGATAACAACAACAACAACAGCAATGAGTACCAGAAATGCCAGCAGCTGGGCAACGTTAGCGTTGTACCACTGTGGCTGGAGAAATTGCTGAAAGTTGCCATAGTACTCGATAAGCGATGTCACTGTGATGGCGATGAGGGAGGGAGAGAATGGAGGGTGCAAGCGATGCTGAGAGAGCCCTGTCAGCGCTGTTATCGCGTACTGTACGCTCTGCACTCGTTATTTCCGTTCGCTTATGATTTTCCTTTGAACTTTTCCAGAGACAACACAAAAAAAAAAGAAAAAAATGAAAAACGACAAAAAAATGTCAAATTCAGCTATTTGTTTAATTGAAAAAGAAAGCCAAAAGAAAGACATTGAAAGTAAAAACGCTGCGTGCCTTCGCTTTGACTTCGACTTCGACTCCAACTCCGACTCCCACTTCGACTTCAACATCGACTCCGACTCCGACTCCGACTCTGATTCCGACTCCTTGTTCGAGTTCTGTTCAAGTTATCCTTGTTCATGGCACTTGGTCGCATCTCGTGTTGCCAGCGCATCAAATTGTTATGTGCCATTAATTTAAATGAGAGTTCTCTCCGCCCCAATGATATGTATATCCTTGGAACACATTACGTACTCTAAGTTCTGAGTTGGGGTTATTCACATGCGTTTTTTTTTTTTTTTATCTTATTCCTTGACTACTTCTACTGCTGTTTCATCCATGCTATTGTTATATAAGCACTCATGAGTGCACTTCACCTCCAATGCATGAAATTCCCATTTCATTTAGCTCTAAGCACTGGATTTGCACTTGAAAATCGCTATAGGAAATCGATTTAGATTTAGCCAGACTCCAAGTCGTCGCTGCCAGATTACCATTTTAATGCTCCGGCTCCGCTCCATTGAGGGGTATTTAATGGTTTATGTACCTTCATGAGGCGCATAAGTAGCTCTTAACTTGTGCATTCCCAATAAATAAACAATTGCTAGAAGCTCTATCCATATAGATCAAATCTGTTGAAATTGTTTTGAGCAACAAAGATAAATGTACTTGATCTTTAACAATATTGTGTAGATTCTTGATAAAGGGTTTGTCAATAAAACATATTTTAATATTTAAAGAAAAATAAAATATCCTTACTGCAGTCCATGTCATAGGCCACAGCGGAGTGAAGCTATCACAATAGCCCAATCTTTCTCGACTGGATTTAAGCTAGTTTAACTATTAGATAATTATATTATTTAATTCCAACATAATTACTTACCAAACAAAACTGATTTCACAGATTTTGACCAAGATTGTCTATAGCTTCCATTTCGGCAATGAGTTGGTCTTTAAGCCCATAGATTGCTTATCGTGTGGTCACATTCAGGCAGGGATGTCCTCTAGAATGTACCATACTTTTGTACTGTTTGTACAGTGGCTGCCAGAAGTCAACGTAGCGACAATAACAATTTGTAGCTAATGCACAAATTTCTTCAGTTTGTGTGTGTGTGTGTGTGTGTGTTTTTTTTCCATCTCTCTTTTCGTTATTCGTTTTCACTCTTTGGATGTTTGTACAGCCTAAGGCTTAACCCTGGATAAGCCCATATCATGGGGATGGGAGAGTGAGTATATAGAGCTTAAACTACTCATTAAGCGGCAAGTTTTGCAATTTGCTCAGATAGCTGACCGGTACTATATGTGACCCCAGTCCAGGGCTAACCCCCTATCCGACCTCTGCCATGTTTGATTAAGCAATTCCATGCGGAAATTAAATGGACACGCAAACAAACTGCGTACCAGCAGCACTGACAGCAGCTGGGGATGCCAAAAGGAGCAGCAGGAGCTGGATGGAAAAAAAAAGGGTCAGCTGGCTGCTGCATAGAGTGAATAAGTGAGTGCGTATGGGTGTGAGTTCGAGTTCGAGTTCGAGTCCGAGTGTAAGTGTGAGTGTGAGTGTGAGTGTGCGTGAATGTGAGAACGGTAGCGAGTCTATCAAACTTAACTGAACAGCGCTCAAGTGAGAAGATTAAATCGCCATAAATATTAACTACAGTTGCTTCCGTTCCTTAGATGAAGCAAGGATCGGGGGGATTTTGGGGGTGCTGCTGCATTGTGGTGGGAGGTTGAGCCTGAGGGCATCAAGGTAAGACAATTTGAAAACGTTTGCCTTGATTTAGCACCGGAAGGCACGCACATCACGTGTCCAAGTCGCACTTGGAGCTATGGGTCGCCATTCGCATTGGATTCCAGTTGCAGCTGCTGCTCCTCCAATAAGGGAGCATGGATGGAATGAGGAGGGAAGGGGGTTAAGATTGTTGTGCTAGGGTTGCAAGTGTACAAATCAAATGATTTATTGTTGCTACCTTTTGGTCGGTCTGTCTGTCTGTCCGTTGGCAGCATTAAATTGGAGCACGCTAAAAATAATTGAAACGTACAGCTAACGAAGCATTCGACCTGCTTGCTCTGGGTGAAAGTAGTAGAAAGTCGACTCGAGATGCTTTTACCTGGCATGAAATGTTCCCTTGCAACTTGCACCTTTTGCTGCTGCTCCTGCTAATTGACACACGTAGCATACTCGAGCGCGGGTGTGTGTGTGTGTGTGGCATGATTAAGACTTTGCCACATAATTGAGTTAGCCAAATTTGTGCCGGCGACAAGTTTACCTGACTTATCCCACCCACCCACAAACCTGGGATTCTCATTCCTCGGCTGTTTTACCGATTGCCAAATTAAGCCGAAAATGTGCAATTTGCAGTTTTGGTATGGCATTTTGGCCAAAATACACTGCTCGAACAGGTGAATGATTTTTGAGTGCTGGTAAAAACAAATAATCCGCAAAGAGCATCAACATCATGCTTTACCACCCCCCTCGCAGAAGAGTAAGGTTCACCCCTCTCTCCGTGCTCAGTGCTCATTTGTTGAAGCTCATGCTTGATGCTGCTCTCATTCTCATTCACATTTCCATCATCATCATTCGCATTCGCATTCACATTCACATTCGCATTCACATTCATTCGTATCCATTCAAAAATCAACCCCATTTCGTGTTAGTTAATTGCCAATATTACACAAGTGCCAAGCCAAAGTGCACGAAAGCTGTGCTCTCTCTCTATTTCTCTTTCTCTCCCTCTTCCTTTCTCTCTGTCTGTCTCTCTCTCACTCTCTCTTTCGCTCTCTCTTCCTGTGTGTGTGCAAACGCTCTCATTACTCACACACACACAGGCGGGCGTATGCGTCTTCTCTCTCTCTCTCTCTCTCTCTGTCTCTCTCTCTTTCTCTCTCTGTTTTTTATTCTCTGCTGCAGAGCTCACTCAGTCTAGGAATTTGTTTTGCTTTTAACATAGTGCAAGAGCTAAGTTAACGCACACCTGAGATATTAATGTTAATAATATTTTGTCAAATTTAATTCATACTTATTTAATATTTATTTAATATTTATATAATATTTTATATTAATAACAATTAGTACAGATAATTATAAATAATAATAAACAGTAAAAATTATAAAAATAATAACAAATAACTATAAATAGCATTAAATAATAATATGTAAATCATAAAATATAACTAATATTAAAAATTATAATAAATAATTATATACTAAAGTAAGTAGCAATAAATAATTATAAATAACAATATATAATAATGAGTACCTATTACTAAATGAGGAATGAAGCCGAAACCCAAAATCTCTAACCGTTAAAAAATGTTCATTTTTCAAAACCCGAAGCTTTAATATTAACCGATCTACCGAAAATCGAAACTGATACCGGACGTTATTCTTATTCGTTTTCATTCCAAGCTAAAAAATGAATTCATTCTTTTTAATGCATTCTAATAAATATATTTATAAACTTATGTGAAATCTCTTTGAGAGCGTTAATTTAATCGTACAAAATAGGGAGAAACTTAATAACTGTTAACTGAAAAATTAATAAACAAAATAATATAATTTAAAATAAATATAAAGTCATAAATTTATATAAAATTATAGCTTTACTATACATATATTTAATATAATATATGTTATTTAAATATCATAAAGTGTTTTTCTTATTTCGATGCATCCAAATTGCATACATAAACTGCAAAAAGAAAACTAATTTAAATTAAATAAATAAAAAATTTAAATTAAATTTTTGACCATATTATAAACCATTCAATAAAATTAAAATTAAAATTTATGAACTGTTGTTGCTTTTTATTAAGTGTTTTTTTTTTTATTTCGTAGCATTTAATTAAGAAATGAAATTCTTATTTGCAATTCTATAATTAATTAAATGAATTTTGTTTTTTAAACAATGGCATAACATATTATGAGTAATCAAACCGTTATAAACCATTTGCAGAAGCTTGGAGTAACTAAGAAGCAGAAAATACCGCAACCTACACCTCGTTTTACACAGTAGATACTTCCTGATAAAACCGTGTAATTCGAAAAAAAAATTTTTAATTGGAAACAACTAAAAGCAAGTTTTTTTTACACATTTCTTGAACACAAAATATGACTAGAAGTTCTAGTCTAGAACACTTAATAAAACATAAAAATATCATTTATATCATAGAAAACATAAAAATAAGTAAATTTATTTGTATTTCTTGAAAATAGTTTCCTAATTTTCTCTCTAACACAAGTCCCTCGTTAACGTTTTTTGTGAATGCAGTGGGTAAATAGTTTTCAACATCTGCTTCAACATTATTTTCGTTTCCCTAGGATTATTACCAGATTTACAATTAAATATATACATTCGCTTACAGTCAAAATTTGTCATTTTCTGAAAACTTAATATTTTTAAATTTTAATTTGAAAAACCTTGTAAGATCGAAAACGTGTTAAACGAGTACAATGTAAAACAAGGTATAGGTGTATAAGAAAGAATAATGTAGAATTATATGCAAAAGTGTTACATAACTGCTTGCAGTGAGTGTTGCTCATGGCAGCGTTGCCACTAGGCGCAGGCGCCAAACTCAGACCGGCAACGCCGCAAACAGGGTTGACTCAATTTGCTCTTGTTTCTGTTGTTCGTGTTGTTGTTGTTGTTGTTGTTGTGGGTGCCGTTAGAGTGTGACTGCACGTGCCTTTGGCCCTTTTGGGGGTTGCAAAACTGAGAAGAGAGCCTGCAGCTGGGAGCTGCTGCTGCTGCTGTTGTTGTTGTTGTTGTTGCTGCTGCTACTGAGGAGCTAACTTGGCAACCGCGTGTCAGGTTTGATTTTAGTTCAGCAGCAGCCTTTGCAGTGTACGCAACGCCAACGCAACGTCAACGCTGAAAGCAAAGCGCGCGTCGTCGTCGTTGCCGGCCACAAAAAAATAAAAATAAAGTCAAAAGAAAATAGGAAAACAGAAACAGAAACAGGAATAGAAACAGTTATAGAAAAACGCAACGGAAATAGAAAT
>JBANCZ010001011.1:0-25914 GCA_037040025.1 Sphaerogastrella javana | reverse complement strand
GTGTAAGAGAGAGGGGCAGAGAGAGAGGCAGAGGGAGAGAAAGAGGGTGAAAGAGAGGGAGAGTGTGTGTGTGTGTGTGTGTGTGTGGGAGAGAGTGTGCAAGATAGCTACAGTGGAATGGGGGCTTGCCTTTAGCAAACTTGTTGAGCCCAGACACTTGGGTAATGTGGCCCATATTGTGGGCACGCAATATGCAAATTTTGGCCATGTCTAAGCATTGACACGCATGGGAATCTCAAGGGATATTATGTATGTGTGTGTGTGAGTATGTGTGTGTGAGTGTTTGCGAGCGAGACAGCTATATTAGGAGACATTGCGTGCTTTAATTGGTTTGCCAGCACCCCACACACACACATAAAATCTAATTGGCTCAATTAGGCGCTAGGTATGCAAATGAATATGAATATGTATACATCATTCAAACTACTATACACTGTAAGAATTAAAATAAATTTTAAAATTATTTATAAATCGCTATGAAAATATTTAAATTTATTGGAAGAAAATTGAACGGAATTCTGTCGCATTAATATCTTTAAAATTTTTTCAACTTCTTACCTTTTGGCGGCGATGAATGATAATAGAGTCCATGAAATCGACGTCTACGCTTTGGTGGCATGCCTTTTGGCTTCGTTGCCTGCTTGCAACACAGTTTAGCTTCTTTGCTTGTATTAAATTCTGGCCTGAAGATGTTTTCTATAAACCTCGACTACGCACATTGCGCCAGTCGCGGTTCAAACAGCACATGGAATTTTCCAAAACTCTTTTCAAATAACACTTTCGATGGTTTTTTTTTATAGTTTACTTTGTTGAGTAATTTATTAATAATTTATTTTTAGTTTTTTTTTATTGTTTCAATTCTCTCTCCGTTTGCCATGCGATGCCTTTGAAAGTTCAACGACGTCTGAACGTGTGTTTTAACATTTTTTTAAAGCGGTCTATCAAAACGCATACAATGTCGTTTCTATGGTCAGTTGGCAGTTGTCACAGCGCCTGTTGGAAATGTGGTAGTTATTGTTGTTGGTTTTGGTGTTGGCTATGAATACTTGGCCAATTGCAGGTGGCAGGCTCGCGTGTGTGCATAGCATATGAACTGCATTTAAAAAGATATATGGGTGTGTGTGTGTGTGGGCAAGCATGTACAATATACATACTATATTATATATGAACATGGTCAGCCTAGCTTGAAACAAAATAAACCTAAACAAACACCACAGTTCAAGCTAGAGTTTTGTACAAGCTTCATCGCATATTAACATATTATAGCACCTCCATTTATAGCATTCACAGATAGCCACAAACATCTACCAATCAAACACAATTATTTAATTAATTTGTGTTATCTGTTTAAGCACAAAACACGCATTAAGCTTCATTAACGCGAGAGCATACAACATAATTAAAAAAGTATAGCATACTTATTGGGGCAGGACGAAAATATTAGCCGCAGCAAAAATTTGTTGTGTTGTTGTTGTTGAAGTGCACAAAAAAGAAACCGAAACAATAACAAAACGATTAGATGGCCATAAATCAATAATTCGATTTTGAACAACAAAAAATTATCGAAACTGGCACACAGACAGAAGGGAATTTATGAAAGTGCCCCAAGGTCCCTGCGTACGTGGCAATTGTAGCACGTGGCAAAGCAACACAGTTTGTCCCACTGTGAACTCTGACTGAGAAAAGAGGACTAGATAAATAATAAAATGAAAAGAACGAAAGGAAACTATCGCATCAATTATTGAATTGTGTGAAAAATTTGAAGAATGACTAATTGGTAAACTTTGGGAAATGGTGCTTATTGCGTGCCAAAGTTGGTTCAAAATGAAAATTTGAATAAAAAACAATTGACACAGTTTTTGGGCTTTATGCGTGTTTATGACGTCCCGAATTCAATTAGAATATAAAGCTCAAGGTTGCTCAACACAAGGTATGTGACCCAATTTAATGAGTCCCCAATGAATATTACACTTGAAGCAATTACCAAAGACAAGGTCAAGATATATAAATGAACAGTTAGTTAGAGGGGTTAATACAGGCATTAATAAGAGGTTTTCTTAATGCCAGTTTCTAAAGACAACTTTATCAAAGTGAATTAAAATAATAATCATAATTAGTAAATTAGTCCAGTAAGTGTAAAACAGATTAAACGCTACCATTAAGCTGTTCCTGTCATCGCCCAAGGCTCATTAGTTTCGTATTGGCAAAGCATGATTAAGTGCAGTTTAAAGGGTTCCGTTTTCAATTTAAAACAAATTTTTGCATAATTTATGACATTGATTAATAGATGGGATTGTTGGCCCCTTGTTACCTTTGGTGCATTGAACTTCCAGCAGCTGCTTTCATGGTCAATGTTAAAGGGCAAAGGTCGAAGCAACAAAAAATCACTTCACCCTATCAAACATACAACAAATGTTTTAAATGTAATTAAATTATAATTTCATTATTTAATTCACTAATTTTGTTCTTCAATAAATTTAAAAAAATTAACAATTTTAATTAATTTATATTATTTTATGTATTGTAAATTTATTATAAATTTTTATATATTTTATGAAACATTTGAATGTTTTTTTTTTTAGAAGTTTTTCCTTTTGAAAACACACACGCACTTGCTCTTTAACTGCTTTCACTACTTTCACTAGACTTATTTACCGCTTGAGAGTGAAATTTCTTTTTGTTGTTGCTCGTTAGTTTTCGGTTTGGTATGCACTCAGCGCGCTTTACTTGACGACTGCGGCATATTCAGCACTTTGTAGGTGTTTTTATCTAATTTCTAGCGCACGCACACCACTTCAATTCAACCTGTCACTGTGTATGTGCGTGTGTGTGTGTGTGTGTGTGTGTGTTTGTGTATAGATATTGTTATTGTTGTTATCCCTTTTGGGTATCGAATATTGGTAATGGGCTGTTAGTGTTTGCATGCAAACGCCAAAAATGGAAACCAAACTGGAAACTGATGAGACGACGACGACGACGACGACGATGACGATGACGAGTGCCGCCCCCTTTTGCCCTCTCCCCTTTCCCATTCAATTGTATGTGGGCGTGAGGTGTATGTCTCTGTGTGTGTGTTTGTATGTGCCTATATCAGTTGTCTTTGGAATGCGTGCATACTTCTATGCGCGGTGTGCAGCAAATACGAAGACAGCCCAAAAAAAAAGTATCAGAAAAATATGTTGAAGACACCGTGTTCTGATTTCAAGTGAAAGAAAGAAAGTGTGGAATATTTGATGTGTAAATTATACACTGACATCTAGGGCTGTTCCCACAAACAGTTTAGCTACAACTTTTCAAGTTAATATATATTTAATTGATGGGTTTTAGTATGGTTTGGGTTTATGGTATGATTGGCTAAAAGTCGTTGAAGAAATTTTTCGCAAATGACATTAAAAATTTAAAGCGAAAATGACAAAAACTCGGTAGAAAATTTCGAAAGTTTGTCATTAATTTAACTATATTATCATCTATTTAAAACTGTTAACTATTGGTATTGTTATAGATAAAATTAGATCTATTATTTTAAAATAAATCTAAAAATTAGTTTTAGTTGATTTCGGGTTGGTTTCAAGAGTTAAACCCTTACTTCCAAAATTAAACCTGCCATTAAATCGCTAAATATAAACCGAAAAAAAGGTCAAACAACGTGTTCTATATGCATTGTGTGTATATATAAAATAACACCCAATCTATATTCAGTTATTCAGTCACAATCACACACATTTACACATACATATTTATATAAAAAACATATATTGTTTATGCAATTGAAAGATTTACTAACTAAAACTTAAAGGCGCTAAGAAAATAATTCAATGGAGAGCTTTCAGGGCGTGGCAGGCAGTCTGAGCAGTGGGATGGGCAGCCATATAAAACTATAAATAAACCATAATATACACAAAAAAATCTAATACGCTCAGTTGTGGCTCAGTTCGTCAGCTGAGACGTGTATAGGATTGGATAATTCGATGTGATCCGTGGTATTATCTACAAAGAGATAGAAAGAGCGAGTGAATAATATTTAAATGAGTGTATTCATATGGAAGTACCTAAACGTTGCCGCTCAAAGTCTATAATACTGCTCACGATGCTATTGAGAAAATCTTGGGTTATGGTCTCCGTGATATTCACCGGATCGTAATAGAGAAAACTACGTCGCCTTCGGCTCAAGGTGGCTGCTCTTCGGCTTCGAAACAAGGCCAGGCTGATGTGGGATTGCTGCACGAGCATATTATCGGCACCAAACTCCAAGCACTTGCCATAGACACAGTAGCGTCTGCCCTGCTGGGAGCACCGTGTGCCAATGGGAAACTGTCCATTTTTGCCATTGACCAAATAGTAACGATACTTGATGAACTCATCCTGACAGCCCACACGACAGCTGCGATCCGGCTCCTCGATGCTTGCCGATATCTGTGCCCCATGGCCCGACAGACCGCGAACCTTCAGCCGATAGCGGGCACACGTTTGCTCTGCATACTCCGCCGGCGTTTGCAGGCGCTCGCAGGGCTTCACTTTGTGCGTGCAGAGCTGTATGTTCTGCTCGCGAGTTTGCCTTGATATAACCACTTGCACGCCCTTTGATTCGGTCATACAGTTTGAATGGCAGCCTGAGGTGACCTGCCAATCCGTTTCCGTTGACGCTACGAGCGAGGCGGCAGCTGGAGGAGCTGGAGCTGATCTGGTATAGCTCTCCTGCAGGCTGTTGTCGTTGGAATTATAGTTGTCGTTGTTGTTGTAGTTGTTGCTATTGTAGTCTTTGTAATTGTTGTTGTTATTGTTGTATTTGTATTTATATTTGTAGGGCTGCGTCTGTTGGGCCCCTATATGATTATCCTGACCATGGAAACTTCGGACTGCAACCTCTGTAAGCAAACGTAGATATTAGTAATGATAAAAAGCGGATCGGTCGGACTGTCAAGCTACAGTATAATCTATCTATCTATCTACTTTCTCCCTCTCTTTCTATCTTTACCATTCTCATAACGATTCCTATCCGTACGCTCGGCATAGCGTCTATAGCTAACATTGTTATAATACTGCGGCTGCGGTTTACTCTCCAGCTGCGTGGCATCGGGCGTCACTGTCTGTGGGCGTGGCTCGCGATATGTGCAAAAGCTTTGATCCATTTTGAAGAAATTTGTGGTGGAATTATCGCAGCTGAACTGTTCGCAACGTCCGGCTATACAATAAGCTATATCCTCACTGCCATGATGCTTGGCGCGGCAGGTGGTCCCATCCGGAAAAGTCCAGCGTCGTGACTTGGTGCCATTGTTCTTGGTGCGACAGAAGACCTTGCACGAATCCTCTGAAAGAATACAGTTTGTTGTATGGTATACAAATATATCTATGGTATTATATCGATTACCTATGCTTCCGCTTAGTTGCTGCCCCTCTCCGGTGAGCTCATTGTCCGACTTGCGCGCCTTCTGGCAAACTTGTGTGGCAAAGTCCTCGATGGTCTGCAGTGGAACGCTGAAGCACGGCTTCGCTGTGCACGTCTCGAAGCGTCGGTCTCGTCCCATGCAACGCTGGCGATAGTTCAAGCAGCTGCGAGTGTACGTCCGCAAACCGGTGCTGCCCTCACGCAATCGATGCGAGGGTCCATACAGGCAGCCGGAGTCACAGGCGCTGGCCTCGCCCCAACTGCTCCAGGTGCTGCCAGCATGCAGTTCATTATTGTTGTTGTTGTTGTTGTTGTTGCTGGTGCTGTGCGTCTTGTACTCCTGCAGTCGCTGACCCAATTTTCCGGACGAATCCACAAAGCCCGCGTTGACCTTCTCATAACTGGGCTTGCTATTCCCACTTAGCTGCTTCAGTGGACCCAAAGTTGTATCCTGCGTGGGACGCTGGACGCAGTAGCCACCGCGACACCACTGAAAACGGTAAGGAAACCATCAAATGAAAGGTTTACATATTTCCTCTAGTATCACTTGCCATATTGTCCCCGCACTCGGTGCCCTCCAGTGCCGGATGCGAGGTCCATGTGAGACGACCACGTTGACAGTGTAAATCGTGGCATATATCGGATTTGCTCTGTAATGTGCCACGCACGGAATTGTGTCCATACTTCAGCATGCACTGCTGATCAGCATCGAAGCGTTCACCAGGCAGCATACCCTCAGCCGAGTGGTCCAGATGCGCCATGAACTGTCCACGATCGAACAGACACTCTGCGTGCCTTTGACTGCAATGGATGGATGGAATTTATTCTAGACTTAGTTCGAAAGGTTCTCTAATGATAATGCTTACGTCAGAAACTCCTCCAAGTAGGTGCGTGAGCATTTAGACCAGGTGATCTTGCCGCTGCCTAGCGTGGGCGACATTATGTGCAGACTGGGATCACAGCCATTCTCCTTGGTATCATGACGCATACCCAAACTATGGATAGAAAACGTTGAGAGCAGATTAGATGAATGGATCAAACGTCTATGTCCCAGGGTATACATATAGCCCCAACTCACTTGTGCCCAATTTCGTGTGCCACCACGAACACGCTCTCGAAATGCTTGCCCTCATTGATGGTGCATGATGAGGTAGCTGTGCACATGCCCGCCACGGGCGCCAGGCCTACCACTTGACTGATGACCTTGCGATTCTTGCCAATGACATAGAGATCCAAGCCGGTCAATATGACCGCATGATCAAAGTGCAAACTGTCCGCATCGGAGGCGGGATTTAGACTCTTTTGCCAGGTGCAGAAATTGCTGAGATAGATGTCAATGTCGCTGGAACGTCGCAGCTCGGGCGGATCCTTGCGAAAGATCTCCAAACGTTTGAGCACAAAATTGATACGTCTACCCAGTGTGGGATGGTAGTAGAGCAGCTGCACCCCATTGAACATGGCCAGTATGAACCGTATAAGCTGGCTCTCTGTATCCTTGGGAAAGTTCTTCTCCATATGCCGAAACAGATCGCTGTCCACAAAGATTGCCGTCTCTATGTGCAGCTCCTGGGGCACAGGCCAACGATGCGGCGTACCGCCAATATGACGACGTTGACGTGGCGTGGCGGAGGCGGAGGCGGAGGAGGAGTAGGAGGAGGAGAGTTGTGACTGCTGCTGTTGATGACGATGATGTTGATGATGTTGATTATGATGATGATGTGATTGATGTGGATGGTGATGATGACGTGGCTGATAGCGAAGTCGCAGCTGTGATTGCAATTTGCGTTGCAGCTGTTGGCGCTGATGTTGCTGTTGTTGTTGTTGATGTGGTTGTTGTTGTTGTTGTTGTTGCTGTTGATGTTGTTGTTGCTGTTGATGTTGTTGTTGCGGTTCGTTGAATTCGGCTGCATCGGGCTCGAACTGCAGCTGACTCTCTAACGGCATCATTTGACTGTTGCCACTGCTGTTGCTGGTGTTGATGTTGTTGCTGTTGCTGTTACTGCTGTTGCTATTGCTGTCGCTGTTGCTGTTGCCACTGTCGCCCTTATCTAAGCGCGCCTGGTAGAGCACATGAGCCGCTGCTCCAAAACGCGACGGCAGCGGCTGTATGACAAAGTTGCTCGCATTCTGCTGGAACACGCCACGCTGCAAAGAGTGACAAAGACAAGTGGCTATCAATTGAGTGTGCACATGCCCCAACTACAACTACTTTTAAGGGGTATATACATTTTACAATTAATATATAAAGCCTTATATATATAAATTTTATGTGTTAGCTGTGGAGCTGTCTCTTAACCCTTCAATTCAATTGCTCTCTCTTTTTAATCTGATTAAAATACTTTTTTAATGATTCATAGATTATGTTATATTTATATGTACCGTAAGATTAATACACAGTGTTGTCAATTTAGCCTTTTGCTGACAGTTCAGTTCAATTTTTAGCGTCTTTCGCCTTATTATTTGGCATCACTGTTAATATGATCCTAGAGGCCCTATACACCAAATTTCTTTTGGATATTAAAAGCTGAAATCTTTTACATACAAAACTCATGCGATTTTTTTAACGATCTTTAGACTAAAATTTAGGATTTCTAAAAATGTCAGCTCTAAGAAAATATTTCTAGACTAACAGCTTAATGAAATTCTACATAAAAAGACTTCATACACTCAAGTCTGAAGTAGCATTAAACAATTTATATAGAGCTCCGAACCGTCTATATTTCAAAGCTCATACCCATCATTCCAGTGTCTATATAGTCTATAACTTCTACTCAATAAATGGCAGCCAATTAGTAGCTAGTTAGCCAGTTTACGGCCAAATACGCACCACACGCTGACCATCGCATAGATCGAGTGCTGCATATGGACTGCGATAGAAGCAGCGTTCGAGGCGCTTCAACAACTGGGGCGAATGCTCAACAAATTGTGATCCATTCGCAGTGCGTCGTATGAAGATGAACGAATCGTCGATCAGTTGAGGCGTCTGCTGTAGCTGCAACTCAGCTTCCACACTGCCAAAGCCAGAGACAGAGCCGGAGCCAGCATCATCGTCAGAGTCAGAGTCAGCGCCGCCTGTCGAATGCATTACAAATTAATACAACAATTCACAGCCAAAAAGCAATTGGAGCAGCACGAGCTACACATTGATATATACATATAGATATACACATATATATAGATATACAAATGTATATATATAAATTCTGATATTTACCTTGTGGCACACTGCGGCGCCTGCGTTGCATATGCTGCTCCTGCTGTGCGGCACTGCGTCTCGCCAAATGAACCAATTTGAATGAAGGCACTGCAAAAAAAATATGTGTACGTTGTACAAGGTGAAATGAGGTAAATCATACAAAATCGATAAATAATATTATTGCACTCTAGCATTAAGCATAACGCCAAAACAATAACAATCTCAGTCCCACTGTGCGTCACATGGCCCCCTTTACAGCACTCCGCGCCCCTTTGTGAATGCTCCTACGCAATTCATTCACATTGCAATTCAATTTATAATGGGCACTCGTTTATATAGTTGTTCATTCAATTGTTCAGATTCCACATATATACTGTGCTAAATTTAAAAACTCTCCATTCTAATTGACCGACTTAATTGGCAAACATTTCATGGATGAAATTATGGCTATAGTAGCATAATAACTAGCTGAAGGTCTTTTCATATGATTTTTACTATTTACAGAAAATAATCAAAGAAACTGTGAATTAAATTATAATTCAATAAATTATATTATTATTTAAATTGTATTAAAAAAAGTTACCCAAAAAAATCCCTCACATTTTAATGAAAACCTGAGATTTCAACGTTTTTTCTTTCTGTCAAATTCTTAAGCTAAAATTCTTTTTCGATTAAATTATATAATGTGAAAATTTAGAATCAAAGAATATATAAAAGTACAATTTTATAAATTCATTAACATATTAATAGAAGAAATTAAAAAAAATATTTTCCGTTTTCTCAGACTGAAATTTTAAGAATTTGTGTTACGTTTAAGCAGGAAAAAGTTATACTAAAACACATTATATAATAGAAATAATACTATAAAAAGATCTTTCTAAATATATACCACTACTGCCATAACTATATATATGAAAGTCCCACTGTTATTAATAATCAGCTTTAAATGTAAATTTGTGCACTGAATTGTAAACTAACATGAGAAAATAGTAGAGTAATAAAGAAATAAATCTTAGGGCATTGTCCAAGAAATGTGAGTAGTTCTATATAGAACAGATCAAGTCGAGGGAACCAAGACATGTTGCTATAAAATTTTATTATTAATTTAAATAATTATTTCATTTTAGCAGACTTTGCTGTCTAATTGATTGATTAATAGACTGACTGAACGAAATGAAAACTTGTATTTTATGCATTTTTAAGAAATAGCTATAAAAAATTACCATATCTATCAGATTGCAGTGGAAATGCCATAAAATGCAATTGTTTATTGAACACCAACAGGGCAAAATCCAATGTGATTATATAGTACGATTCTGGACTTTAAAACGTTGACCTGCAGCTATATGGCTATAGATATAGCTGCTGCCACATGCCACAGAGGCAACTGCAGCGTAATAACATGTTGCAGCATGTTTTCCAACAGTTTTCTGCCTGTCAGCACTTGACATTGATTTTCGCTCTGGCGGAAAACCCCAACCAAAGAAAAATGAGAAACAAAAACCCAAAAAAAAAAAACCAACAACAAAAACTTTCCTCGTCTCACTGTGGGGGCCTATAAAATCTTAAAAAATTTATGCATATATATAAAGTGGTATACCTTGTTTTAATCTTTCCAATCTGTTGGGCAGTTAGTACTAAAGTTAGTCGTAGTATAAGTAGAAGCCAGAACTTACCTGGTCTAGAGCCAAAGATCAAGGCGCGCTCATGCTCCGCCAGTTGCTCCAGTAGAGCGTTCTCATCCAGCTGCCATATGGTCGATGGTATATGGTATATGGTTTACATAGAGAGAAAGGTTAAAAAAAAGATCTTAAGTGTCGGTTTATGCAAAAAGAGGAAGAGAGAAAGAGAGTAAAAAGCAAAAAAAAAGTGTAACAAGCGCAGCGCAACAAAGCGTAAAAAACTCTACATTTTTCAGAAGGGTCGCGTCTTTAGCAGCTGCAAAATGAAAAACCCAAAACCGAAAAACTTAAAAAAAAAGTAGAAAAATGATTCAAGAAAAAACACTTTCACTTAACGCAACAATAGAAAATTAGTTGAGGAAAATTCCCATTAAGTTTTGCTTTAATTTTTAACCCATTTACCATTTTCCCACTTTACAACTGAGGTCAATTGTAAACCACAAAAGCAGCAATCGAATTGCATGCCTATCGATATGCCTATCGAGTGTCTAACCCGCATTGGGGTAAATCGATCAACGGCGGCAACAAGCTTAAACACGCATGAACATGTTTAACTGCGGCTTAGGTGCGTGTGCCCATTTGTACTATTATTTAATTTAAGTTGTAACAAATCCAAAAAAAAGCACAAAAAATCACAAAAAAATAAACAATGAATATAAATAAAAAGCGCGTTGTGCGTCAACGATGCGTGAAGTGCGCTGCGCTGCGCTGTGGCTCCACTGGGCGGTCAAATCTACGCCCATAGCAGCCACCAGCACCACGCCCCTTCCCGGACTGCCCCCCCCCCCCCACTCACAGAGTGAATACCAATCGTCCCAATGTTTACACTGTGTCAGGTGTTGCACAAAATTGCTGTGGGCGTCTGTTTTTGGTAAACAAAAACAATGCTAATAAAAGGGGGCGTGGCATGCGGAGATGCTAAATTAATCGATAACAGTAACCGAATGCAATGGAACCCTTTTAATTAAATGCAAAATGTTAATCGATTAATTATTGAAAACAATTAACAGTAGATTTATTTTTAAACCCATATATTAAGTTCAATAAATTAATCGGCAAAATATCGGTAGCAGTTATCGATTTATACAAGAGCCTTTTATCGATATTTATTTATAACAATTTCTCGATGAAAATTAAAACCTTGTAATCAAATGCAAACACTGCTGCGATAATTTATCGATAGCTAATCAATAGCCGCTACCGATAACTATTCGATAAATAATCAAATACACATTTGCAAGTATTTGTAACTCACTATTTGTAATGAATACCTATTATTATTGGCGTTATTCGAAACACTTTCGATAACCAATCGATAACTGCTGTTGCTCCATTGGGCTCTTTATTGGGCGACAGCAACGTTTTTTAAAACAAACAAATAGACAACTGACCTGGGCGCACAAATAAAACATTCAGCCACAGCACAGGGCTTTTCATTCAAACACTCATTAGCTTTGTGCTTTGAGTGCATTCAAACAATGTTCGATAAAAACGACACTAATTGGCAACAAGGGCAACAGCCATGCCGGAAAAGCAATGGAGAGAAAAAAAACCAAGAGTGGAAATGGCTATGGAAACTGACTGTAACAATTTGAATTCGAGTACAAGTACGAATACGAATACGAATACGAGTACGAGTACTCACACTCGATTGCTAGCGCTGTAATCGCTGCGACGGCTGATTATGTGATGAAATTTTGCGTGACCCGTGCGCAAAAACAACAAAAAGCAATGATAAAAGGGAAAAAGGGAATGAGGGGAAAATGGGAAAATGAAAATAAAATGAAATGGAATGAAGTCTGTGTAAAAATAAAAGACGAACAGGTAAACGCAACAGGTAATGCCAATTGTAAGTCGGAAGTGCGAGCAGCCAAAGCGTAAAGACTTCACATAACAATCTGCTCAAGACGTTGACTACAGGTTCTACAAACCCTCCCCCCCTACATCCCCTCCTCACCATCATAGAACTTACCTAGTTATAACTATCCAACTAATTTGAAGTTGGGTCAATAACTTGAACGCGACGCGACTCGCTCAGCTGAAAATTTCGCACAGCTGCCCATAAAATATGAGAAACAGACAGTCAAATTACTAATAAGCGTAACAGTAGGGAGTGCTCGACATGCAAAGAGAATGCATGAAGTTGGGTTATGAACATATTATTCATTATAATGTATAATACTACATTATATCATATTATTTGCTTAGTTGGAAAAAAGCTACAAATTATATTATGTTTCAGTACAAACGATTAATGAATTTTTGGGTTTAATCGAGGGCAAATTAAAGTATTTATGATATATTCATTTAGATAGACTCAAGATCAAACTCTTTACCAACTGTGATCTCTTTTAAGCTATTTGATACTTAGATTGACTTGTTTAAAGAGACTGCAAGCTGATTAGGCATTATATAATATTATATTTTAATTAATTAATTAATTTTATTAAAGTTTACATTGTTCCAGACTTTGTGGAAATACTTTAATATTAATGAAATTTATTTCTAGCTGTTCTACACATTTATCTAAATTTTTTATACCCATTTTTTGGAAGATTTTCTATAAGAAATAGCTAAAATTTAAATGAAGAAATTATTTTGCTGAAAGCGCATTAATTTTATATTATAAAATCTTGATCTTATGATAATAACATAATAATAATATAATAATTATTAATATTATAATAAATTAAACGATCTGTTCTATGAAATTTAATGCATAAGTGTGAATAACTTTGAAGAACTTTGAATAACCCTGAGTTCTCTATATAACCCATACTGTAGTAATAGGAAGCTCAGCAATTTGAGTCATGTGTGAGTTTCTGCTGAAGCTGCCCTCGTTAGGCACACATAAAGAGACAGAGAGAGAGAGAGAGAGAGATAGGGATTGATAGAGATGGGGAGAGGTCGCCAGCTGCGCTTCTAGCGGCAGTTCTTGGAGACGTTCGGTCGCCCTTCGCAGCGAATCTGTTGCCTTCCATTGTAATTTGATGTTGTAGGACAAACGTTTATTTGTTTTCAGCTCCATATGCATCATAATTTGTTTTTTTTTTTGAGTTATATTTTTGTTGTATTTATGTTTTATAGTTGTATGCCATTAAACTGTTTTTTAATGGATCTCCAATTACGCGCGGGGGGGTCATTAAACATGGCGCATCTCGTGTTGCAGTTGCGGCAAATTGAAAATTGGTTCACTGCCACGCCCCTTTGAAAAGGCAGACAAAACATATGAACGAACAAGTGTATATATATATATACAATTAAAATGCACATATGCTGACTATTCTTTAATGAATCACGCGTTTCGGCGCATTTTCTGTAGACGCTGCATATTTGCAACATGAAAAATCACCTGATTTTTCACTACATATACGTTCGGTTTTTAGGTTAAGCCACAAGGATGAATTTGAACAAAGATGAAGTGACAACTATTATAATTAATGCATGCAATTAGTTGCTAGAAATATGCACATATTTTTAAAGATATAAATCAATCAATTATTTTACCTCAATGCCATTGCAGTTGACGCTGCGTCGACGTCGCAGTTCAATATGCACAGCATTGCCATTTGCGTGTGCGTCGGCGTCGGCGTCGTCGTCAACTGCAGCAGCGGCGTCCAGGCACAAGGCAAACAAAACGATTAAGCACAATTGTTGACAACGCTGACGTCGACGTCGACGTCGCTGCTGATTAGGCGCAGTCGGCGTCGCTGCAGACATAACGACGCTTTGTTCTCCTCTTCGTCTGGTTGTTGTTGTTGTTGTTGTTTCTCTTTCGTCTGTTTTTGTTGTTGTTGTTGCTTTGTTTAAAGCTTTTTTTTTTGGGGCGCCTTGTAATACAATTTACATTGATGTTGCTATTGTTTATATGATTTTAATTGTTGTTGCGCACAAATTGCATTTATTGCAAAATATTTAACATTTTTTACAATTTTTTACAATTTTTTTTTTTAATTTTTCTTTTATTTTTAATTTCTTGTACTTTTTCTCTTTTTTGCTTTGTTCTGCTGCGCAATCCTAATTTAAAGCGCGTATTTTCGTCATAATTTTTGTTGTTGTTTTATTTATGGTTTTTTTCCTTTACTTGTCTTACATTTTGCTGCAACTGTTAACAAAAAAAAAATGATTATGATTATTATTACTCGTATTTCACTTGGATTTATTTATTGCAGAAGCGAAAAACAAAAAGCAGAAGCAGCCGCGCAGAGAGAAAAGTGAATGCACGCAGCGGCGTCGCCGTCGACTGTGGCGTCAGCGTCGACTGCGACGTCAACGTCAACGCCTAGCACTGTTACACTTTGCCTATGGCGTCTGGCGCTGCTTTTGCTGCTTAATTTAACTGTTTATGCACTAATTAATTGCAGCAGCTGTTGCTGCCGTTGTTGTTGTTGTTGTTGTTGTTTTTGCGTTTTCTTCTTCTATTTTCTTTAAATTAATGCGCTTTAGTTAACTTTTTCTAGCGTGCGCCACTTCTCTATTTTTTTATGCATTCCTTTTCAAAAACGCAACGTTAGTTTGTTGCTTAAGTTATTCGAGGTATCGATAACGATAACACTAGCAATCGCAATGCCTTGCTGCAGTGCTGCCCATTCACATACACCTCCTTTGAACGATAAGAGATAACGCTGTGGCCACACTGTTTAAACGCACAATTGTATTGAAATGAAAATAAATTATGTTTGCTTTGTTGTTCGCCTTTAATGCCATGCATAATGCTTGCTTTTGTTTATACATTTATACGCATTTATTACGATTTAAACGCCAACACGCATATACATTAAAACAAATCCAAAATATCCATCAAGCGCGTCTCTCAACCATAACGCATGATGTAGCGCAATTTTATGGCATTATTTTTTCGCGTTTAATAATTTTTATTACATTTTAGCCGCAATATAAATAACATATGCATTAAATAATATCACTGAATAAATTTTGAGTACGTTTAGAGGTCGCTTTTTCCAAAAACAAAACAAGAATTTGTTTGGCTTAAAGAATTTAATTGAATTTTGAAGAGATTTTCGAGTGAATTTTCGAATAGAATTTCTTTGATATTGTTTCGTATGCGCCTCGTTTATAAGGTCTTGCAGCGACGGCGCCACATTCGCGAATGACGAAAAATCACGACTGCGGAAAACTTTATGCATGCCGAGAGCCACAAAAAAAAAAGAAAAACACGAACGATCGAATGAAAGAATGACCGAATGAACGATCGAATGCACGTTGGCTTCGGCTGGGCGAAGATCGTGAGTGCTAGAGGCTGATATATGTATAGGGAGTTGTCGGGCGGGGGCTTTGGGTGGAGGGTTTTTAGTTCTGCTCTGAAGTTGAAGTTGAAGCCATATGCTAATGAGCGCCATATAGTGTCAGAGGCGAAACGGAATGGAACAATAGAACAGCCACCGTTAAGTAAAGCAGCCGAAAAATTAGCAACAAAAAAGCGAAACAACAAAAAATGAATATATGCAGTAATCGGCGTTGATTTTTTTCCTTCTGTTTCTTCTCCTGCTTACCAACTGCTTCTAGTTTTTATTGCTGCTTCTTCTTCTCAATCTTGTTGTGGTCAAGTGCCTGTAAATGTTATACAATGGTAAAGGGGGGAGGGGGCGGTAGTCAGTGGGCCAGACGAAAACTTGACACTGATCATCAAAGTCGAGTAAAAAACAAAACCAAGAATTATGTTGCATTTCCGTTCGTTTTGATGTAAATAACAGCGAAACAATAACAAAAAAAAAAAACATAATGCACTGAGTGAAGGAAATCTTAAATCAGCATTGCAAAAAGATTTTCCACATTTTCCATTTTCCATTTGGCATTTAACAGAAGCCACTTGAAGTGATTAGATTTTAATTGATGCAATTAGCAGCAAGAGAAAAGAAGAAAAAATTACTATGTATATAAGTATATATGACCAAAACATTGAAACTTAATAAACATTTAAAATTCATTTAAATTCATTTAAAAAACAATATTCAAATTCAACTGATTCGTTACTATTACGAACAACAATGATGGGCAGCACTCTTTATCTATGCATTAAGGCTGACTGTTTTGGCACGCGCAGAGTTGCATGCGCTCTATACGGTCACACTTGCGCGCTAATGACATACGTCATTCAAGCTGGCCACATAGTTTTCATCTCAGCGTGCTTTTCAAATCCAAACGGCAGCGGCTTGCGTTCGCATCGTGCCCCAGTGCTCGAATTAAAGGAATAAAAGAGAAAAGAAAAACTTCAATTAATTGTAGCAATCGTTGATATAATTGTATAAAGTTCTAAATGTGCAATCGATAAAAGCAATATCAACAACAAAACCATTCAATTCATTAGCAGCAAAATTATATTCGAAAATTTTTGCGTTCAATTATAAAAGCCAAATCGAACGCGCTCTCAAGTGTAAAATTATTTATTTAATTTGTTTAAACGTTAAACAAAAGCCAACAGCCCTTTAACAAAATGGTGGGAACAACACTCAAAATGCTTATGGACGAGGTAAGTGCATTTCATTTAAATTAAATGTGAATTTTAATTTTTTTTTTCAGCATTAGAAAAGACGTCGGCAGCGGCGTTAGCGTCGGCGTCTGCGTTGCCGCCATTGCAGCATTAGCGTCGATGCAGCATGAGTGTGAAAGAGAACGATATAGCGCTATGCAATGCCGTTGCATGGGTTTACATTGTTGTTGTTCTTGTTCTTCTTATTCCCATTCCCATTCCCATTCCTCTCTTGTTGTTGTTTTCGCTGCTTGCGGTAAACGCACTTGGCGCGCTTTTGCTTTAACGGCGTAAGTCGCTTTTACAGCTAATTGTATGCAAAAGTCTACACAGTTTGGAGAAATAACTGAATTCGGTTATTTGTACTAGATTTTAAGACAATTTTTGAAAAGTTTTCCAATTTTCTATATAGTTTTTGTACACAAAATGGTGACTGTTTCTCTATGTATGACCTTTACCTAATATGATAATATGGAGGAGGCAGAAGTGGGCGTGGCAAGACACTTGGTCTAATACAGCAAAGCCAACTAGCTATATATAGCCTAGCCTATTATAACCATATATGATCTCCAGTATTTCTCTATAAGCCTAATATGACTTAGCGTGTACACAAACCTCCATGAGATTAATGCAATTTTTAGCAAAAACTTGAACCCATCGAGGATCATTTTGATATCATATTGAATAATTAATAATTATTGTAATTATATTTATTATTTAAATTTATTTTGTAGAATGCCACGGAGAAATATAATCAAGTGCAAGTAAAGAAATTGACAGTGCCTTCAAATGAGGCAACCACAAAGCGTGCCGCATTCGGTGACTTGCAGAATCGTGGCCTGACACGTGTTCTGGCTGCCAAGGATGGGGCGCAGAAAGAGTAAGCATAAAACATACAATTATACTTCCAATATATCATTTATGTATAATATTATGTGGCCAACATTTGCAGAATAAAGGATTTGAAGTTGACCAAGGCACGTGTGGACACACACTGGAAGAAACCGTCTCTGGCCACAAACAATGCCTCCAATGTGCTCAAGACCACAAACACAACGGCAGCGGCGCCTCTGATGCGCAATAATTCGATGCGAACGCGCCAAATGGCTGCAGCAACAACTGGACGCACTGCAGCAACAGCAGCAGGAGTGGCAGCAACAGGCGCCGGAGTAACCACAACAATAGCTGCAGCTAATGCTATTACTAAAAGTGAGTCGATCTATGGCTTTGCTCACGCTCCAACCAACCCATTCTCTCTTTCTCCGTCTCTCCCTTTTTGTATCTCCTGTAGTTACAGCAGCTAGCAAACTAAAATCCGGCTCTGATGAGAAAATTAGCACGCTGCGCCGTGAAGATAGCAACTTGTCACGCAAATCTCTAACCAAACTGCGTGCAGCGCTTGCCAAGCCCGATGCTGTTGCCGCTGCCAAGAAAGAGCCGCTTGCAGCAGCCAAGAAGGATTCCATGGCAGCAGCAGTGGCTGCCATGAAGCCGCTGCTCAAACCTAATGTATTGAAGCCTACGATGAAGGCTGTTACAGCATGCAACATGCTGCCCATGTCGCCCAACAGACTGAACAAGCTGCGTCGTCAGCCGCCAGTTGTAAATGCTGTCACTGCCGCAGTTGCAGCGCCTGTGTTGGCTCCTGCGCAAGCTTTAATAAATGTACAGCAGCAAGAGAAGGAGCAGCTGCAGCCATTGGCACAGCTGTCACACTCTGGCAAACGTTTGGCTGGGGTGGAGGACATCGATGCCGAAGACCATGAGAATCTGATATTGGTATCGGAGTATGTCAACGACATCTATGACTATCTGTACGAGCTGGAGGAGCAACAGCCCATACACAAGGACCATTTGGCCAATCAACTGGATGTTTCCTATAAAATGCGTGCTGTGCTCATCGATTGGGTCAATGAGGTGCATTTGCAGTTCCATTTGGCTGCCGAAACCTTCCATTTGGCTGTGGCCATCATTGATCGCTATCTGCAGGTTGCCAAGAATACGAAACGTCGCTACTTACAACTTGTTGGCGTCACTGCGCTCTTCATAGCCACCAAATACGAGGAGCTCTTTCCGCCGGCCATCGGGGACTTTGTGTTCATCACCGATGACACGTATACGGGTCAGGAGATTAGGCAAATGGAACTGCAAATACTCAAGGCAATCGATAACAACTTGTCACGCCCCTTGCCCATACATTTCTTGCGTCGGTTCTCGAAAGCAGCATGCGCCGAGGATGAGCATCACGGCATGTCCAAGTACTTCTTGGAACTGGCTGCCGTTGACTACGAGCTGGCCAGCTATAAGCCATCCGAGGTACATAAAAATTAAGGATAAATATCGTGTATGTGGGTATTAATCTTGACCTTTTTGTTGTTTCACAGGTTGCAGCTGCCTCGCTGTTTCTATCGCTGCACTTGCTCAATGGCAATGCACGCACCGACATTGGCTTCAATGACAAACACTGGACGCCCACTCTGGAGCACTACTCACGCTACACGGCCAAACATTTGCGTCCCATTACGAAGCTAATTGCCAAGTTGGCGCGTGATGCGCCGACGGCCAAGTTGTGCGTCATCTACAACAAATATCAGGCGAACAAATTCCAGAAAATCTCACTGCGTCCCGAATTGCGTAGCAAGCTGCTGGAATCCATTGCATCCAGTGGTTCTGTAGCCAAGAAATAGTTCTGGAAAAGAAATATAAAAAGAGAGAGAGAGAGAGAGATCATCCCTATCAATCAAGTTTATCAGATTATTATAATCGCAGCAGAAGGACAACTGTTTAGTTTAAGCAAACAATTTTTCAATTTCTATTTAAGTTTAGTTCAATTTGTTTTTAATAATGTTTGAAAATTTGTGTAAATGTAAATTGCACACTTTTGTTCAAAATTCATTTACAATTTAATGTGTGCGTGCGTGTGTTGTGTGTAATAATTGATCAATCAATCAATCGTTCAAACGTTCAATCATATAATATGTATTATGTATAATTTCTTTCGATTAGTTTCCTGTGTTTCGTCCTATATTTTGTTTTTATTTCAATGTTTTTTGTGTCGCATCGCCGTTAAGGCGACGCAACAGCAACAGGCAGATCAGCTCACCACAGCCACGCCCCCTTTTTTAAGCCATTACTGCTATATATATATGTATATGTCTTTATGTATACGCATGTAACTACCCAGCGAGCAAACGAAAATAAAGTAGAGTTACGTGCACAGAGAATCGACGCTATATATATATATATATTTCGGTAGATTTGATTATACAGTTACAGACATATATATAATTGTCTATGATATACATATACTCTACATGAACGCGATGAGTCGTGCATCGGGGGAAGCAACGAGCGCATTTGCTGGATTAACAATATCGACGTTGCCCCGCACTCCCACCCAAAATTCAAGTAAATTTTTTAATACATATAAAAATTAAACTAATTTAAATTCATATAAATATTAAAATTAAAATTAATTTAAAATCATATACATATAAAAGATTAATAAAAAAAAAACATTTTAAATATTAATTTTATGCATATTTGATATTGTATTTAGTCTAAGATATGATTTTCTAATGATTATGTTATTAATTTAAATAAATTGCTGTAGTAACTAAAATCTAGATTTTTTTCACTTATGTTTATGATTTTCCTATATACTATATGCTATATATACTATTGTATTCCCTGCTATTTACACTATATATTTCCAACTATTCGTCCCTATATGTTCTATTAAATCTCCACCTAAATTTACTGTTCCATTTCATCCCAGCTCCGCTTCCATCAATATATCCATCTAAAAGGCCCCGTATATACCTCATTCTACTATATACTCTATACTGCTATATTCTATATACCCTATACTGTTATACACACTCTAAATTTCAAATGAATTACTACATATACTGATTTATTCAGCTTTATATTTACCCATATATTATAATTACTGCTTAATTTTCTCATGTATACCCTGCATATACTCTACACTATCATGTTTTCTATATATTTTGACGTACATACACGCATACATATTTACTATCTATATATATTTCTATATGTTTTAATATGTCTTGCTGCCGCAGCTGATAAAAATCTGTGAGAAAATTTTTGAAAACCGGAACATAACAAAAAGCCAAACCCGAAAATAAAAGACAAATAATTGTCCAGGCAAAGGCAAAGGCAAAGGCAAATAGAAATAGCAAATTGCGTCCCTTATACCCTATAACCCACATACCCTTACCGGAATGCCTTTACTCCTATACCCTATACCCTTGCCACCATGGTCGTAACCAATGCAGGCTATGCTCTGCTTATCAATTCACACACACACACATGCACTCTCGCTCAGGCACACGCACTCATACACTCACACATATTCGCACAAAGCAAATTCAAACTTTCCTTTGTCTCTTTTGCCTTTGCTCATCGCTTATTGCCTCTTACGGCATTCGCATTGATCGCAGGTCAGTTCTTTTCGTCTCGGTTTTTCTTTTCTTTTTCAGCCCTTACGGCCTCACGCACGCAATGTGTGCATGTATGTATGTGCGTCTCGCTCGCACTACCTTTCTGACCAACTGTGTGCGTGCACGCGTGTGAGTGTGTGTAAGAGAGTGCGTGAGTGTGTTTGTGTATGCTTTTTGTTCTTTCTTCTTTGCTCGTCGCTGTTGTCTCTGCTGCCTTTGCCGTTGCTGCTGCTGCTGCCGTTAGCGCACGTGTTTGTATGCGTGTAGGTGTGTGTGTGCGCGCATACGTGTGCGTGTGCGAGTGTGTGTGTGTGTAGAGCTCAACTGCGTTGACTGCGGCGAATGTCGAGTGTTTTCGGCGCTTCTGCTGCTGCCGCTGCTGTCGTTCGCTGTGCGCCTGTTCGAAATTTAAGTTTGACGGTTTTATGGCTCTCATTAATTTCGACACTTTTACGAGCAAACAAAGTGCAAGCAGCACAACAACAATAACAATAAAAAGAAAGAAAGCAGACCGAGTTTGTTGATAGCAGCAATAGAAGCAGCAGCAGCAGTAATAAAAGCAAAAGCAACAACAAGAGCAGCCGCAGCAGCAAAGGCCGAAGAAGAGGAAGCACCAGAGGCAGCAGCAGAGGCCTCATCAAATAAAATCGCCGTAATTTTTCTTTTTCTTTTATGCCTTTCGCCAGGCGGTGCTGCTCTTTGCGGTTGCTGTCCTGTCATGGCTCACACACACACACACACACACACACACACAACAATCTCCCTATATGTGTGTGTTCTTATTTATTGGTTATGGGGCATCCATAAAAAGAGCTCGCTCGCGCTCTTTCTCTCTCTCACTCTATCTCTCTCCTGGTCTCTTTCTGCTCGTTTTTGCCGCCTGTCTGTGCGCGTCCTTGCGCCTTTTTCTGTTTGACTGTTAACGAAATATGCAGAGCGTGAAACGTAGCAGCGCCTGACCCCTGCGGGGTTATCCTTACGTAGCGCCTAACAAACATGTGCTACGTCCGTCTGTCTGTCTGTGAGAATCATCGAATGAGAGAGATGAAGAGAGACGAGACCAACAGCTGCTTCTGCTGACGGTCTCTGGCGGATCAGCTGTGACTTGACAGAGATTTGCAGTTTCTCTGTCTGTCTGTCTATCTGTCTGTCTGTCTGGCTCTCTGGCTGCCTGTGTTTCTCTATATGAGCCCATGCAGTTATACGTGTCAATAATTGGGCTCAGGCTCTTGGAGTGTACCTAATTTTGAAGAACGTTAGGTAAACAAAACGAATGCTACAGCAGGGTGCAACAAATCAGCTTTAAAGAGTCTAGTCTATAGGAATTATGGTATTTTTTTTTTTTAGGTAAAATATGAAAGGTGGAAGAAAATAATATACAAATTAACAATAGTAGGGATGGTGCCCTAAGGCACAAATAAAAATATGAAATAATAATTAAATTACTTTAATTAATACGAAGATGTTCGAATAATATCATAAAAGTCATTAAATATAATAAAAATCCAATCGATCAGCATCCTAATATTACATAGAACATAGCTCGTATACCTCATATACCTATACATATAAGATGTGAAGAAATTCAATAAAAATATATGTAATAGTAGGAATTAAATATAAGAATGATATAATACGATGGTGCTCAAATTACATATATCATAATATATTACCTAAATAAAAAATGGAAAATATTCCTATAAAATTCCAATTGATCAGCATTATAATATAAGGCCTACATGAAAGAGATGAAAACAAAAAATAAAGATTCAATTGTATCATAAGATAATGCCTACACATACATATATTGCACATTTATCTATATGTATCATATATGAATATATATACAGATATGGGTATATATATCATACCAATACAGCTTGAGCATGGTGCATATTTCCATATGATGCAAATTGATTGATACCTTGAAAAATGTCCTTCAAATAATATCAATTGAAGCCCATTCTGTTAACATTATCCTCATCATTTGAACAGACTTTCCTTGAAGGTATATTATATTATATTTTAGTATCGTTTTTATTTTCATCGTTTCACAATCATTCACACAGAACTGTATTAATTTGTTTTTGTTTTTGTTTTTTGTTTCATTCGACTATACAAATCGCGTATTACAATATCTCAACTATCGACAAATTTTTAAAGGTAAATTATAATTTAGGCTAGAACAACACGATTAGAGTATGCACTATTCGCTATAAACTGAATGACTTCGTCGAAAAGCTGCAATACAAAATTCGAAAACCGAGAGCGTTGGGACTTAGGCGCGGTGTGACATTCCCCCCGTTCGATCTCTCTCTCCCAGAAATGTGGCAAAGGGAACGTAGACCACGCGCTCGAGCGGCTGCATCAGGGAAAATCATGAAAATATCTTCGTTAAAGGAAAGAAAAAAATTACATTTTCTTACGTTTTTTATAATTTTTTTGTGGTGTAATGTTTTTTTTATAGTTTCTTAAGTTATTGTTTGCTTTTTTTTCTTGCTGATCTTGTTGCATCTCTTGCTGTTGTTGTTGTTGTTGTTACTATCGAAGAGTAGTTGGCAGCATTTGAAATTTGTTGTTTTTTTTTGAATAATTAACATGAATTATCGAATGGTCTTAGAAATTAATTCATTTATTTTTGCTTGCAAATTTTGTTGGTTGTTCCATCTTATCATTCTGCCCCAAAAATATCTATGATATAACTGCTGTTGTTGTTGCTATTGATGTTGTTGTTGTTGCTGTTGTTATCCTAACCCTGGAAGGTGGACATGAATTTGGTGACAATATCCTTCAGTTTGGCATCAGCCGCCTGAGAGATCTGTCCCTCCTTGGCAATGGAGTCGAGGAGACCCTGCTCGGTTGTCTTGATGTGCTGCAAGAATTCCTTCTCGAACTTGGTGATCTTTGAGGGATCCATCTTGTCCAAGTGACCGCGCACACCGCAGTAGATGACAGCAACCTTACAGATTGATATAGAGATAACATTAAAAGTAATCCAAATTTATCAAATTCAATGTGATGCAATTATTTACCTGATCCTCAATGGACATGGGCACGTACTGACCCTGCTTCAGCAGCTCGGTAAGACGAACACCGCGGTTCAGCAGCTGCTGGGTGGCAGCATCCAGATCGGAACCGAACTGAGCGAAGGCAGCGACCTCACGGTACTGGGCCAACTCCAGTTTCATGGAGCCAGCGACCTGTTTCATGGCCTTGGTCTGGGCAGCGGAACCGACACGGGACACGGACAGACCGACGTTAATGGCTGGACGAATACCCTTGTAGAACAACTCGGTTTCCAAGAAGATCTGACCGTCTGTGATCGAAATGACATTGGTTGGAATGTAGGCGGACACATCACCGGCCTGGGTCTCAATCACGGGCAGGGCAGTCAACGAACCGCCACCCATAGCTGGGGACATCTTGGCGGCACGCTCCAACAGACGCGAATGCAGATAGAACACATCACCAGGGTAGGCCTCACGACCTGGGGGACGACGCAGCAGCAGCGACATTTGACGGTAGGCCACAGCCTGCTTGGACAAATCGTCATAGATGATCAGAGCGTGCTTGCCCTTGTCGCGGAAGTACTCGCCCATGGCGCAGCCAGAGTAAGGAGCCAGATACTGCAGAGGAGCGGCATCGGAGGCAGTGGCGGACACAATAACAGAGTAACCCATGGCACCCGAATCCGTCAGACGCTTCACAATCTGGGCAACAGTGGAACGCTTCTGACCAATAGCAACGTAGATGCAGTACAGCTTCTTCGACTCATCCTGGCCCTCGTTGAAGCGCTTCTGGTTGATGATGGTATTAATAGCCAGAGCAGTCTTGCTGCAAATCGAATGGATAGACAGATCATTAATTGATCTCCATCGTTTGATAGTTACACACTTACCCAGTCTGTCTGTCACCAATGATCAACTCACGCTGACCACGACCGATGGGCACCAGCGAATCGACAGCCTTGATGCCAGTCTGCATGGGCTCGCGCACAGACACACGTGGAATGATGCCAGGAGCCTTGATGCCCACACGGAAACGATCCTTGGTATTAATGGCACCCTTACCATCAATGGCATTGCCCAGAGCATCGACAACACGACCGAGCAGCTCATCACCCACTGGGACATCGACAATAGCACCGGTACGCTTGACAATATCACCCTGTTTGATCAGTTTATCGTTACCGAAGACGACAACACCGACATTGTCGGGCTCCAAATTGAGGGCCATACCCTTCAGACCCGATGAGAATTCCACCATCTCATCGGCCTGAATGTTGTTCAGGCCATAGACACGAGCAATACCATCACCAATGCTCAACACACGGCCAGTTTCCTCCAAATCAGCCTTGGGTGCAACACCCAGAATGCGCTCCTCCAAGATGTTGGAGATCTCAGCGCTGCGCTGTGTGGTGGCCACATGGAACTTACGGGCAGCAAGAGTAGCAGCTGGATACGCAGCCTTGCAGGCAACCTACAGCAGAACAAAAAGCAAAAGCATAGTATTAGTATATTATAATTAATATTTGTTGAAATTTTATTATGGCTTTATAAACAATAAATCAAATCCAAAAATTCATCAATTCTTTAGTGTTGCATTTGTTGAGGCCTCTCCATATGAAATTTATCATAGCGACTTATGTAAGGAGTGGGGGGAGCAGCTAAAGCATTGAATAACCACATGAG